>JACCPG010002224.1:0-54631 GCA_016069955.1 Drepana arcuata | reverse complement strand
AAACGTTGCAAGTTCGAATCCCGACTGTACTGAGTACTGTATGAGTTTTTCTTAACTTAAGTTCATTGATTAGTGACGCCAGGAGCTTTACGCTGAAGGAAAAAAAGAAACCTCGCGAGGAATTCCTTTGAGAAGAAATTCTCAGTATAGTCGTGCTTAAGCAACGGCGATTGACATCTATAACGTTGGCACCTAGAATATATGTCTGGCGGAAAGTTGGTGTGGGTGTGTGCCTACCCCTTCAGGGAGAAAATAATTAATTTTGTTGCTAACTGTGAACATTTTTATTTCACAAAGAATGAATGACACCTTAAATTTAATCATTCATTCACACTTCTTGAAGACATCGACCTTCTAAATATAAATATCTAACCTTTGGGAACGTGAGCACCCATTCTGTGTGACCATTTTGTTTATTTAGCTTTAGGCTTTTATTTTATTCAATGTAAATGCTACAATGTCATCGGATCGTGCCATTGTATCATCCAGAGTCGATTGGTTTCGGTTATCCGAAGATTGAAGGTCATATTTGGATTCGACGTGGCTCGTCATTACAACCGCACTGATGTCAGAAACAGAATTGATCTCATTCGGTAGATCGCTTCGTTCGTTTAAACTGTAATTAAGATTCCCATTTTCGCGTGGTTTTATGTTATAATATCACGAGTTAAACCGTCGATGTTATTTTTATTAAAGCACCCATTGCGATAAGAGTGATGAGTTATGTTGGAGTATTTTGAAAACTTACTGTTATTGTCGGCCATTTTGATTTGGCGTGCGGTCATTGAACCTTGGGTCGTGAGCGCGAGAAGAATAGTGCCTACCTAGTTAGATTTATGCGATGCGATCTATTCCAGCATGGCCTTGTAAGTACGGACGGACAGCGTTGTAACGACCGCTCAATGATGACTAAATCTCGCCATATAGTTAGTTATTATGAACGTATGCCGCTTGTTAACGCTCATATAACTGACTCGTAACCCTAACTCTTATATTGCTGCACATAAAAGTGCTTATTAAAAAGCCATATGTTAGGCACTTCTCGTCCCGTCTAATATATTTAACATAATTATAATTACTAGAGAGTTGCGCTGTCCGAGTGGGTCGTAGTCGATTGCAACTCCTGCAAGTTCGAATCACGACTATATCATTGAGTTTTTACATTAGAGTAAGATACATCACGGGCTTTATGTTGAAGTAAACAACGATAGGAAACCTGTACACGATTGAGAAGAAATTCAAACGTTCATCATGTTAGCACCAAAAATATATCTCCAAAGAAAATTGGTTGTGTGAATACTACACACCTTTTCACACCATTCGGAGACACTTATGGAAAAGCGTGAAAATATTTTATTATTATTATATAGTTATTAGGCGTTGTTATAGTCTACAGGCCAGGGCTTCTGGCTTTGTCGACCCAACACATATGTAGCTTATTGTTTCTAGTACAGACCCTTTATCGCGTTCCAAATTCAAAGTAGTTCCTTCGAGACTGTTGCAACATAATAGAAGGAAACCACTCAACGAAACTGGGTATTATTTATTCTGATACTTACTACTAAATGACCTGAGTGTAAGATCTCGCCTGTTACTATCACATTTTTTAATATAGACCTTTTATACATATTTCTGGCGGAAAGTGGGTGTGCGGGTACTACCTGTACACCTTTACCCCTTTACATGTACCCCTTCGGGGACTCTTGTGGGGCTTCTCTTTATTAGTTCTAATTTTGAATACTGATTCCGTTTACTTCCTTTTAATTTGAAATTTTAATTAAGCTTGCTTAATTATGCTTCCCTAAGTAGTAAAACGAAGTATTGTAAACTCTGGTTGACTCCTGAGTACCTGAGTACCTACTTTGCATTTTGTAACTAACATTAATTTTAGCTTCCAAGTACAAATTTTATGGATCGTTTAACTTTTTTTACGCTGAAGTATGACAATGTTCTAAGTACTATTATATACAATGTAGGTACTAAGATTGCATAGTTATATCTTTACGCATTTACTTGTTAAAAATGCGTAGATTGAAAACTAGTATTTTTTTTAAATATTTTCCAGGCTTTTCGTTTTTTATACTCCAACCAGTTTGTTCGAATGCAATTAATCTTTTGTATTATTACAAAGGTTTGTTCGTTTGTTTGTTTGAACGCGCTATGAGATTAGCTATATAATATTATCACGCTATACAAGAGGGCAGATCCATAATATATAATCAAATTCACTGCGGATGAAACCGCGGGGCACGCCTCGTTCAAAATAAGGTTAATTTAAATTTAAATTTAAGTACGTAATTGTTTTTAATTAAAACAATGGAAAGCATGACACAGCGGTATTAATACAACAGACACCGGCTACGCTTTCAGCCTAATCAGATTACCTATCTGTAATTATTATTGACGCTATCGCCGCCCGCCGATTGGCAGACACATTACTTACACGCGCTAAGTATACCTACCTACGTATTACGTTCTATTAGTAGGTAGCGCAACCTACCTACTAATAGAATAGAAGTAACACATGGAGTTCTTCAAGAAGGTTATAAAAACATTCCTCCAGAGTCGGCAAACCGCAGAGACGGCCAGTATCTCTCCCCAACCCACTTTTCGCTGGAGATATATTTTAGGTGCCAAAGTGACATATGGCGAGTCCATCGCCATTACTCTAGCACGGCTATACATATAGGTATGTCTTTGAATTGCTTCTCAAACGTATGCAGGCTTCCTCTCGATGTTCTCCTTCGAAGTTCCTCTGACCTTCACTACTCGAACCACTCGGCCAACACGGCTCTTTATAAGTTTAAATAATAATAGCTGTTCCCACGACTTTGTCCGCTTGGAAAAGTGACATTGAGCAGCATTTTTAATAACTCTAGTCTAGAATAACTCTGTGCCAAATTTTATTGAAATCGGTTCAGTAGCTTAGGCGTGAACCTTACATAGTTCCATACAAACTTTCATCCCCTATTTCTACCCCATACAACCCTGTTCCGCATGTCCTTTCTCAGGCTCTAGACTATCTCTATACCAAATTGCATGTAAGTTGGTTCAGTCTCTTAGGCGTGAAAAGTAACAGACAGACAGACAGACCTCGCATTTATAATATTAGCAGGGATTAATAAACAAATATAAACAAAGGTAGTTACATTGTCGAGGGAGATTGTCAATGATTAATCGCAAATATATAGGTACTAGCTGTACCCGCGACTTCGTCGACATGACTTTTTTATCTTTGGTAAAAAAAAACTATTAAAAGTATCCTATGTTACTTCTAATACCTCTAAGAATATGTGTACAAAGTTTCATGATGATTGGTTAAGTAGTTTTGACGTGAAAGCGTAACAAACAAACTTACATTCACATTTATAATATTAGTAAGGATCGAGATCAAATCTCGAAAGTAACAATTGACCATACAAACTATACATACATATGTAGTTCATTCACATTCCCTTTAGGGTTTTTATTACCCTTATATCCTTCTTCAAAGTCTCATCAATTCTAAACATATTTCTATACCAAGTTTCGTCACAATTAGCTTAGTTAAGACGTGTAAAGAAAACAGACAGACAGAGTACTTCTCTTTTTAATAATATTATGCATGGGCTATGTTTTGAACACAACACCCAATAGACACCGTTATTTCACTCTCAAGTCTATCATACGTTGTTCAATCTTAAACATAAAAGATCGTTCGATTCTAACATTGATCAAGTTGTTTGTCCATAATAGAATTCCGATTACAATAGAATCGATTTATCGCTTGCGACATGGCACGCATGTTTTCCCACTGTTACGAGTCGACGAACGATATTCGATTGTATCATTAGTCTTAATCATTCGAATACGTATCGATTTGAACGCCTCCAATCTGAATATTTTGGTTTTTGCTTTCGACATCAATCAGTCAGTCTTATTTAGCGTTTTAATTTGACGAATGATAATAATACAGCCGCGGTGGCCGAGAGGTTCTACTGTTTGGAAACTTAAGATTATAGGTTCTAACCCCGACTGAATCAATAAGTTTTTACAGAGCCATATACACTACATGGTACATATATCGATTAACGCCACGCGCTTTACACTAAAGGAAAGCATCGAAAGGAAAACTGCGTACATCTGAGAAGAAATTAGAGGACTTGTAGCTAGCGAGGCTTGAGAAACGGCGAAAGGCTCGTCATCTGTCTCAGGAAAGTCTTGTTACATCTCTGCCTACACCTTCGGGTCCCTTGAGAGAAGACGTGAAGATATGCCTGTTTTCAAAATTGTTTTTTTTTAATATTAAGTAAATTTTAAAATAATACCTTAATTGGTAATTCCGCAGAAATTTACCTAGCCCCAAACCATGGGTGACTTTAGCAGGGTATATTTACACCCCTGTCGGCGAAAACACAACAGTTATTGGGTATTTTTTTATTTTAAGGTACTATTTGAAAAAGTTGTATCATTTTTTATTTATTTATTTATTTATTTATGGATCTCCAACAAAGGTTAAAAGTACACAAACATAATCTTTACAATATTAGACAAGCGTGTCTCTTCAGTTACAGAAGAACCACTTTGGCGTCTATGTATCAAAGCAAAGCTTGTATTTGAAGATATAAATAAGTACATTACTTCTGAACAACGCGATATAGCAACGACAGTGGCTTCTGGGCGTTCAAACCCATTATCATTTCAGCGCTGTAGTAAAAAAAAACGTGCCTAACCCAGCTACAGCGAATATTTACGACGTCACAAAACTACATTAGCGAGAAATTAGGTCAAATTAATGGTTTTATTTGTACAGTGCCAGGTCGACGGCCTCCACCCTGGCCCAAAAAGGACGGCACTCAAAGGTGGCGTGAATCAACCTGTGGCCAATTAGGTTTCCTCCACTGGGTCTGGGTTGATGTCTCTTGGGCTGCTATTGCTTTGCATGTCATTTCTCTATTGTATGTTTCGTATTCCACGAAATCAATCATGATACCGATATGATGATCATCAATACCGCCTTGTCCTAAGAATATTTAAAGATATATCTTAAGATATTCATTCAGTGTGAGAAACGCATCGAAATTCGTTCAGTATTTTTTTAGTTTAGAAGTCCTTGTGGTAAACTAGAAACAGCTTGATCCAATAAGCAATTTTTTTGTATATAGATGTGAAGATATTTGTAGCCGACGGCGATAGTGCTTGCGAGCGTTACCACAGATGGTCTGATTAACATCGTGCCGTAAGGCCTGATAAATCCCAAAAGACCCACTTTCCACCAAAAATAAGCTTTTTAGGTTCAGACGAGGCAGGTGGTCAACTTGTCGCACCGTTGGTGTGCCCTACAGAAGCCGTTAGTAGAGCTGATTAAATAACGTGAAACCGGTAATTGTAATTGACCAGACCAAAAACACGTCTCGTACGTAAGATCCGGTGACATACCAACAACATACTTGAGATGCAAACGACTATTTACATGCACTAAAAAGAACATTCACTATAAATTATTTTCTACGCAAGTCAGTACTAGGGGTGGGTCACCCTATTTTTTGTGTCACGCGATACCACGTGATCGTAATTGTAACGTAATTTAAGTGACAAGCATTCGCGGTTTATATGTCGCATGTTTGACGTTTCATTGAATTGTTTATTGGCGTAATGTCAGTTTAAAAGTAAACATTTCGCTTCATCCCCATTCATTACGGCAAACGTACGCCGGTTTAGGAAGCTCTTGAAATACCTATTCTTGACCGTTAGATCGATTTGCCGTGAAAAGCCGTTCTGGCCGAGTGGTTCGAGTAGTTGCCTGCAACACAAAGATCGCCAGTTCGAATCCCGACTGTACCAAGGAATCTTTCTGAACCTAAGTACACTGATTAGTCACACAACGAGCTTTACGGTGAAGGAAAACATCGAGAGGAACCTGCATACGTAGTCGTGTTTGAGTAACGGCGATGGAATCGCTATCTGTCACGTTGGCATCTAAAATATATCTCTGGCGAAAAGTGGTTGTGTGGGTACTACCTCTACACCTATGCCTACCCCTTCGGGAACCCTTTTGGGAAGGCATGAGGATATATTATATTATTTCACAAAATCCGTCCCTATCCAAAGCATATTTGCTAATCATCTTTTGGCTTGTACCAAAACTTGTAAATACTTTCGTGATTCTTATTTGGTCGAATTGACACCTTTCCTGTGTTAGACATGAGATGTTATCACAACTAATTGCTTTGTAATTATCCCGATACAGTCGACAAACTTAATATTTTATAACATGTTTAAAGCAGTTATTCAATCAAAATAAATCTTTTTTTTTAAAAAGAGTTTTCTTTTTACGTTTTTAATCGCACTATATTGCCTTAAGGCTCCCGGTTACTCCACATTCTTGGAAATTTGCTGCCATTTAATGACTTAGTTCAGTCTGCAGTGCTAGCTAGCGTGTAGAAACACCATAAATACAGGAAAGGCAAAAACCAACGGTCATTCACCCTGACCTTTTCAACTTCGTTACTGGCGAGAAAGGACTTGCATACTTACAGCTAATTATTTAATAACCAATGTCACACGCCCGTATTATTATGAATATAAGGTTCAAAATGGTCATAGATGAAAAAAAAACAATAAATCTACACTTACGCGGTTAAAGCAATTAGAAAGTTCTAAGGTCCTTTGTTCCAAGTGAGTAAATAAGTAAATGAATGGTGACTATTTATCATTTTAGAAGCAAGAAGAGCGGACGTAATGGGAACTTTTTTTTATAAAATAAAAATTTGGCTACGAAACTTCACTAGGGCCATTTTCCCTTGTCGGTATTGTTGTTAAACTATCTTTGCCCCGCAAATTCAGCCGCGTTGAATGTTGTCTTATATGTACATTACTTATGAAAAATACGTTATTAATTCAAATATCAGATACTGCTAGGACAGTCATAAATATGCTTAAAAGGAGTAACTGATAGTAAATTTATTCAGAATGTAAAACTGGTTAAAAATAATTTTTTTTAGTACTTACTGATCTTAATTATGAATGAATTAATCCCTTTCGGTCACATACTATAGTATTCAGATCTGTGAAATTTGAGTGACGTCTCCACGTAAAAGGAAACGCTAATGGCGATCTGTTTCCTTTCTCGGAACGTTTGGCTTATTTTAAGATCACGTTTGGTCGTTAGAGGTATGCCTTTGGTGGCTTTGAAGACCAATTTCACCTGGCTTTTGTATTCTGGCTGATAGAATTTCACTTTTGCTCTCGTCATTATTAGTTTTGTAGGTAAAATAGAACAACAGTCATACAAATATTGAACCAAGAACTTACGTCCATGTTGTGCGTATTTTGATGAGGTACTCAAAACAAGTACTTGTGCCAATGGAGGCTTTGTTACACCAGGGTGACTAGCGTATTTTTCTGATGACAAGAATTTTGCAAAAGCCGATTTTTGGGCTCTTTAATTCATAATATAATCTATATGTCAGGAGGCATAGAATGCTGTAAGGATGATGTCTTTCATGTATCTTTTGCACTTTTGAAAGGTGGTACGTAATTGTATGCACGGGGTCTGGTCTCCAAATAGATTTAGCTAATTAAATAATATATCCTCACACCTTCCCACAAGGGTCCCCGAAGGGATAAGCAGAGGTGTATAGGTAGTACCCACACACCCACTTTCCGCCAGAGATATATTTAGGTGCCAACGTGACGGATGGCGAGCCCATCGCCGTTACTCAAGCACGCTTATTAATAGGCCTTTGAATTGCTTCCCAGACGTATGCAGGTTTCCTCTCGACGTTTTCCTTCCATAAAGCTCGTGGTGTGTGACTAATCACTGTATTATCCGATCAAATGGTCGTAACTATCAATTACACTTTTCATGCTTTTGCATTGTAGGTACTATTATAATATTGCCTACTTCATAGATAAAAGCTTCCATCTATTGTCTATTTCTAAAACATTCGGCATCTGATGGCAGTTTACGAGAATGCAAACATCCTACAGAATCACTCAAATTAACTCTGTACAGTAATAACTGACCCGTATTCTGCTAACCGGATGGTAAACTCATTGCAACGTCTATTAATACCATCCTTAGTCACGGTTTAGTAGTAATGTTCACATTCTGAACGGTTTACCTGTCATTGTGCCTACACCGTTGTGCAATATGCACTCATCTATTCGGTAAGCCGTAGTCACTGGTGTTATTAATGAAACTCCTTTGAGTACGTTTGAGCGACAATAAGTATGGGTAAAGTAGCGTGTTGCGTTTTTTACCAAGCCTATTTGAGACTTTCATGCCACAAAGGCCTTGAATACCGGTCTGACTGTAACAGGTTCCATCGCGACGTGCCGATTTACTGAAATCATTTCATGCTCGTCCTGAAGGATCTCATGCTATACTCTGGGGACTCATATTTGTGTAGTGGATACGATTCTTATAAGTGAGTCTTGCGTATTGATTATAATTATTTATGTTCATGAGTAGGCAAATATTTTTCTAGTTCCCACTTCAAGCTTTGCTTACTTTGAGACTTGGTCGATGTGTATACCGTCAAAAAATCTCGTTGTGATGAGTCTGGTCCCAGACTGAATGCTTACGTGACTAAGCTCATGCCACCTAAGATCTCGTTGTAATGATGACGTCAGCATCGATTTGTGATAGTGCATAGTTGCCTAAAAACTACGGGAGATTACCATTCATGGGTGTACCATCAGGCAGGTCATATACTTGTTTGCCAACTTGGCGATATAAAATGGTGACGTCATAAAAAATGGTTTTTGTCAATGTGATGCCGAACAATTTATTAATGAGATTACTCCAATGTTTTCTTTCACTGTAATGCTTTACGGTGTGCTTCACTGTATTGAAGATCAGAAAAACTTCTCGATGCATTCGGGAGTCGAACTTGCAATCATTGTGTTATAGACCACTCTCGGCCACCACGGCACTCCAAATGTGACTCTGAATAACACATAACGTCACCCAATAAAAAGGAATCTCGTTCCATCGTATCAAATGTATTGTATATATAGTACCTCGACCCCATCGCTCATATCTGATAACGTTGGTGGATATCTGTCACCGCGATGAAAATGCAATCGACCTGGTTCGCGTATGTTTTCAGTATCTCGACTGTCATAACTATATAAAATGCACATACATACCAGTGAGTTCAGGCCGAGTATAGTAAGTAGAGAGAGAGCAGAGCGCCAGGACTATTGACTCCAGAATCCCTTCATCTACATTGATTGGTAATATAAGTAAGTGTTCGTCGGTTTCGAGTAGGTTTGACGTTCCAATTAATTTTCAATGTGTTAATAAGTTGAATACTACCTCAAATCTCACTGACATTATAAGTGAGAACGTTTGTGAGAATGTTTGCTTCTCTTTCACTCAAAAACTACTGTACCAAATGGAACACTTTTCGCACAGGGGTAGAGTTTCAGCTGGATTAAATCATAGGAAATTGTTTATTCTAGAAAAATATAGAATACATCGCGTGGAACAAGTGTTATAAGTGATATTAGCCGTTTCTTACTCACCAGTGTCCCCCGCGTATATTTTGATTTCATACATATGGTACATTAAAATTGTACAATAAATATAAACTATGTTTAATATTTTTAACAGCTGGTCTGTGATTTTCACCCGTCATTGCGTATAACAATCATTCGATTTAGGAACTCTTACTACATAACATCTTGATAAGCCGTGTTTATACTGCAGTACTACACAATACAACATGAAATGGTCCGTGGGAGGGCCCACATCTGGCATCCCGAACGCTCCTTATTATTACTGGCAGGCTGGCATCACAAAATTAGAATGCACGTTTAAATTCAAACATGGAACTATGTAATTATGTACTTTTTGGGATTCTCGTTACGGTTGAAGGTAATTAAAAATCGCTCAATAGGAATATGGAACACAATTATTTATGAACTGTAATATTTTTTATCTATAATGATTTGATATTGTATTTTTTTATATTATTGATAAAGATTTCAGAGAAACAAAATTAATAATGTTCATAAATGAATAACATTAATAACGTAATTTTCTATTTTTCAGGTAAATTTTCCACTTCCAGTTTTCAACTCCAGAGCTTTGTAAGTTGGCTTACTTATTTGTAAGATATTTTATATAACTTTCCCTAAATTGTATTAAATTCACGTGGGTTGGTACCTAGTAGTTTAAGAATTTTCGTGTATTTATTGTCTTGTCAACTGATTAGAAATACTATTAAATTTGTTTCAGTTGAAACTATTACTCAAGCCGTAGGTGCTGAGTCAGATGAGTCGTGAGATAAATTTTCACTTCCCCCTGTTGTAAAAGACTTTGAATCTTCACTTTTAGTTAATAGAGTTGGAATTTGAGTGTAATTGGATGTGGTTACATACAAACCAGAAGCAAAGCTATTTATTCCGATGTCTCGTGTCCAATTACAATTATAATGAATCGTAGCTACCAGTCAGCGGTGTTTAAATAAATGTCCGCCGTGACACCGTAGTCTCGTGAGTGGGTCTTCGAATTACTGCTCGAGTGAGTAGGATCTTATCTGGGTTTTATTTAGCTTGACGGACAAAATAATGACATTTAAAAAAGTATTTTCGTATTCACGTTTATTGTTTCAAGAGCCGTGGTTGCTAAGAAATCACTTGCAAATAAAAAAATACAAGTTTAAACTTGTTAAAATCACAAGAATTCAACGATGAAAGAATACGTCAATACTTTCAAAGATATACGACTAAGTGACGTCACCAGACTCACTATTGGTCGCGTTGGCAAAAGGCGTTGGGTGATCTTTATTCAAACAGCAATAAAAATACTATTATATTATTATTGTTAAAACTATTTTTTTTTAATATTTGTCCTAAAGCAGAATGCAAGAGCGTGTAGATAATTCTCAGAATTAGAATTGCCTATTCGTTTCAATAGTAAGGGTTATGAATATGTGCACTTAACAAATTAAACATGAGCAAACAAGTGAAAGAAAGAAATGGTCATACAAACAGGTCAAAGAGGCTCTGGATAGAAACATGAAGGAAGCTTTATCATTTACACCGACAAGAGTCATATTCTAAAATTTAATAAGACCAAATGTTTCATTCACCATTAAAGTAATCTATGTTGTAATTAATATAATACGTATAATTGATCAAAATAAAAATGATACACTACGGTGTGACTACCCACGTCTGCCACAAAACAGTATATCTTGGTGTTTTACGATCGGTGAACCTATGATCTGCAATTGCTTCAGGCAATTTGGTTAATAAGGAACGTAACTCATCGTTCACAATTTGCCTGTCAATCCGCAGTAACCATACATCGTTCTTATTCATGAATATTACTCTTACTTGTTCCAATTGAAAATTTTGGGAGAAAGTTTGCTAAGGCTCGTTGAGAAACATTTTCATCTGTTTGGAGTGCCTTAATCCTTATGCTTTTGAGTGAATTTAACGCTTTGGATGAGTAGAGGAAGTCTAAGATACCAACCATAGATTGTGTGAATGATGATACGGTAGGAAAGTAAGTAACTACACAGGTGGCGACTGATAGAAAACATTTAACAATATTCGATTAGTATTTTGCAATTGCTAACATGATACTTTCAAGGTTAGGAATGCCTCATATCCTCACGCCTTCCTACAAGGGTCCCCGAAGGGACCTCGTGGCTGTGGTGTGGCGAAGCTCGTGGTGGACTAATCACTGTACTTAAGTTCAGAAAAACTTATTGGTACAGTCGGGATTTGCGATTATTTATTTCTTTTCTGACATGACAGACACGTAAAGGTACATATTATGTACTTTAAGCCCATTCGCCCGTTCGCCAGTAACTTTGACCTAAAACCATCCAAAAATCGATTTCTTATACCGCATTACATTTGAATGCTAATAATTATCTTGTCAGCTTTACAACATGGCCGCGAACATTTTCACTAAGCAACGTAATTGGCTCGAATTAGAGCGGAAGATGTAATCTTAAGGGTCATCTGACACTCACTAGGTTACGCCAACATCCATTGTTGAGGAGATAGCGGGCTTGCCACTAATGTAGATCGTGACGGAATCAGATCTAGATTTGATTTGACCTATTTGAGAAAAGTCTGTTAGTTTACCGGAAGAAAGATGCAGATATAAATTTCAATCATTATTATTATTATGTAATGGAGTTCTCTAGTCAGCATTATCACACTTAGCACAATAATTATACACAAGAGCTGCAACTTGAAGTAGGAGCGGCTTAAGGGATCTGATTAAAATATCTGCCTTAAAGAACATCGTCTTATGCCACAAAGCTCAGCTCAAATACTGTACTACTGCATTATACTACCATACTACTGCCACTACTGCCATACATGCTGTAGGTAATGCATTGTGCACCTAGGTTGAGTAAGTTTTCCAGGTTCAATTACGTATAGTTGTGGTGGCATGAAAGAACTCATTCCTCTCAGTATGAGATATTCAAGGTACGAGTAACACTTACAAGCTAGCACCTTAGGGCTTCCACCGTTCAGCAACTTTACTAAATTAGCCTATATCACTGAGCTTAATTAAGGTTCTCTTTATTCAAGGAGTGATTATAACCTCTTGCAACCATAACGTACTTGATAAATGGCCCAGATTATTCGTTGCTATTAATATCTACATCAATCGCAGTCAAGGTATGGAAAACGAGCATTGTTTAAAGTGATTGATTTGAAAACGGTTTTCATTAGAACAGTTAATTCTTTCATTGATAGGTTTTTAAGAAGTGGAATTATATTTATCACTGTCATATCTCATTCGAAGTATAAAGATTGGATTTCATGTTTGCTATAGTTTTATCAGCAATATGATTTTCATGAGATGAATTTTTATGCACCTAAAATATATCTCTGGCGGTAAGTGGGTGTGTGGGTACTACCTATACACCTCTGCCTACCCCTGTGGGAAGGCGTGAGGATATATTATTTTATCAGGCAGTTTAAGTCAAGACCTGTCTTGTTTTAAAAAGAAGTGAAATAAATTCTATGTTATAACACCTGCCGCTTTATTCCAATGTGTTTTTAAGTAACTGTTCTCTTTTTATGTGCTATAGATCTCTATCTAGTCATATGAGTGTTAATTTTAAATATAATGTTTAAGTGTCTAGTGATTACGTGAATGAAGACAGGCTGTCCAGTATAACTTTCTCAATAGCCGTCACTTCCTGTGCCATATTTCTAGATTAATAACCCATTAGTTTAAATATCTGTTAATATATCCATGTATACATTTCTGAAGATATTAATGCTTTAGATCAATTACGCTCAATCATATGTAATTGTAGTAAATTAAGGCTCATTACAAAGGCAGAAGCTATAATGAATATACTTTACATGTGAAAAATTTCAAAAATTAAATAAATTAAAAGGTGTAATAAAATGTAATAAATATATTACACAATATTATAATAGCAAATCGATCTTATGCCATAAAGATCTTTTCATAATTTCCATTTTGATGGCAATCGCACGTTATAGCATCATCCAAATAGACCTGATTCACAATCTTGATCAGAAACACTTAAAGATAAGAAAACGAATTGTCTGAAACCGTATTCTAAATTTGAGGCACATCTCGACCATACTTAAAAATAATAGTTTTGTAACCGCGGTGGCAATATTTATTATGGTGCTTTGTTTTTACAAAGCTAATGTTATTTGGTGGAATACTCTCACGTGGTCTAATCGACAGTTGACCTACTTTTCGGCGATTTTTGAAACATGTGTTAAGACGCGTACTCAAACCCTATTATTAGAGCTCAAGAAAACTTGAGTGATGCATACTTTATTAGGTTTATTAGAGCATATAACGTTCACATAGAGATTTTAATGATAATACCGAGCTTGTATAAGTATATTGTTCAAAAGTAAATGTAGTTTAAGAGACCATTTAACGTAATATGTTCTATGTGAAAGACAAGACTGACATTCATGGCGTATTTTTGTTGTTATCTAGTTTCCGGACGGTGATAAATAGTATATCATTACTCTGTTAGGCTTAATATACATATATCTTATAATGAAGCTATAGATTACACTGACAAGCATTATGTTTTAATGGAATAACATGTTTCCTTTTATAAACATAGTTGTATGTTAGTATCGTGTAGGAGGAAACGTGGAAATTTTTGTTTTATTTGTGGTGGCCTACTACCCACGAAAGGTAATAATTACATAAGATATCAACCGATTTCAACAAGAGTATATCATTTTCCTTGGTCAAGACTTACATGCGTGTGCAAGAAATGTAGGGCGATCTATAAATTATTGCTGCGTGTGAGTCGAACATTCTTTATTCTAAAGGGGCCCAAGGTCGCTGGAACTGGTCCAAATTCTTTTTTTGTTTAGCCATGGAAATTGGTTCTACAACATACCTTTTGAAGGGCTCTGATATGTTTATTACTGTAATAATTTTTTAGGTTTTCTTTGTTATGTACGTGAAGGCTATATGTATGACTGTTAAGTATACCGTGCCGAAGCCGTGGTGGCCGAGTGGTTCGAGCAGTTGCCTGCAACACAAAGATCGCAAGTTCGAACCCCGACTGTACCAATGATTTTTTCTGAACGTAAGTACAGTGATTAGTCACACCACAAGCTTTACGATGAAGGAAACATCGAGAGGAATCCTGCATACGTCAGAGAAGAAATTCAAAGGTTTATGTATAAGTCGTGTTTGAGTTACGGCGATGGACTCGCCATCTGACACGTTGTCACCTTATATACCTCTGGCGGAAAGTGGGTGTGTGGGTATTACCTACACACCTCTGCCTACCCCTTCGGGGGCCCTTGTGGGTAGGAGTGAGGTTAAGTATACCTTTCCATCAGTTGGACTATTTGGGCAGTGTGGTTTCCTCACTGGTCTAATGAACAGGATACTTTAGTTATAGGCTTAACAGGAATTAAACTTACTTCACCGAGTTTTGGAAAGTGTTCACATACCTCACAATTTACATATATATATTTATCCCTTGTACTTCCGGCAGTATAGGTGCAGAGAAAGTGGTTCAGCAAATTGCCCATGAAACATTACCATGAGGTGTTATTCGATTTTGATGGTGCCATTATAACGTCGAGATTTTTTACAAATTGACATGATATCAGCGTTTCTTACGTGTTGTTGTTGGTATGAGCGCTTATTGAAATTTCTCGATATGTTATAGTATCTTAATGTATGACTTAAATTTTTTTATGTTAAATCTGAAATCTTTTGAAAATAAATTTAAACTTCAAGTTACGCGTAATGGTATGTATTACTTAGCGAACATTCATTTGTGTTCAATTACATTTATATTATGTTTTCTCTCTTTGCCCCTGTATATTCATCTGATTATATGTTTGTATTACAGTTATTTTTTTTATACCACCAGAGTGGTAAAAAAGCATATGGCCCACATAATGGGAGGCGGTTACCGAAGCCTATTTACGCTCACGATACCGAAGTACCACTGGCGCGTGGGCACTCTGTGCAGCAGTGGCGAAGCGTCCTTAGAACACGATTCCTACCGGCTTCCCTTGGCAGATTCGCGCTCATATACCACTATTCTATATAGTCATAATATCGCAAGCGACATAATTACATTGCGCCCTTTGTAAGAATATTCTCCAATGTGCTGGATACAAAAACGCAATGTATGTGAAATCGCGCAAACGCACACATACACGATTTCACGTAGTAGGCGGCTGGGGAACTCGCTCATAATATTGGGAATTCAAATAGTTAAAATGTAGGCAATTCACGCACACATAGACATTACTACCACATCCAACCATTCGTCGATATAACAGCGATTATAAGCCGATCTCAGATAGCCTCCAATCTTTATTTGTTACGGGTTAAGGTTTCGTTTCGCTTGAAAAGTTTCCTCCAATCAGAGCAATTCAAGAGTCAGTCAAATCAAAGTCAATCATTGACCTCACCTAGCCATTATTTCGCGCGTCGGATTGTTTTGTTATACTAATTTATCTATTGTAATATGTGATAAGCTTGACTGTGTTGTGGTATATGGTTTAAAAAAAACGAAAGTAGTGAATTTTTACTTGCCAAGTGTTGTCACAGTGTTTGTTTTGTTTCACCGTAAAGGTTTGTTTGTTTATTTTTGTTTCTTGTCGTCACGTAGTCTGTTAGGTGAGAAATGGCGGCGTTAATACAAATAGGTTGTTGTCTTACAGATTACCTATTAAATGAGTTAACTTCGTTCTCAAAACAATCTTTCGAAAATAAAAATATATCATTAAAGATGGACGGGCTCGTCCCGATGTGAAAATTGATTATAGACGTAAGGATGGGTTTTTCAAACATTTTCACAGTTCTATGTATGATAAATACAATTGGATAACCGGCAGTTGAAAATTACATAAGTTATTTTGCTTTCCATGTCATGTCCATGTTATTTTGTTTTTCGGTTTGTAGTATAGAAAAAAAAAAAACTGCGGTATTTCTGCTGGTATTTATTTGTGATGATGATGCTGGCAAGTTAAGTTTCACTTATTTTAGTTCTTTTTTGGCTATATATTTATAACCCCCGTGTGAGTGACGTGTGGTTTAAAACGGCTTTTTAAAGCCACTTTTATCATACTCGACATGCACTGTTCATATGATACCAGTAATGTCATGTATGGTGAACACTAACAACTGTACAGCAAGCATGTTCTGTCGCATGGAAAAATTGCATACAACGCAACGCAAGCACCATACATAACATTTCGATTTATTGCATTTTTTTTACAAGTTAGGATATGACGTTTTGCTTATTCACGCGTTAGCCATTTTTTTGGTCCGGCTTTACCTTTCTTTTTTTTCACCCCACGCCACTGCTGTGCAGCATAATGGGACTAATCCCTATGCCCCCCGCCCCAAGGAGCTCATTGGAAACCTAATTGATCTAACAGGAACACAACAAAAAATAATGTTATTTGGTTGGCTACGAAATTCTATAAACTGGAGGTCCTGCTCCAATCGGGCAATTCCAATTTCGAACGGCAAGCCCGTTATGCACAATCTCAAAATCGCTCTTAAAAATTTGTAAAGTGAGTTTTGACATACTTATTAAATTCTTGAACAATAATTGCGCAGATATTTGAAATATCAAGCATAGTCTAAACTTTCTGTAAAAACAAATAGCATCACTAATCATAGAAGTTTTAACCATTTAGCTGACCCTTGAGCATTTGGATATGTGTAACCTCAATCGTTGATGATGACTGATGAGACGTTCACGTTATGTTATGTTGCAACGATCGACAGGTAACATGATGACGATACGTCACGTCTATCGGTGATTTATCATTATGAACGCTCGAAATTTGTTTTGTTTATGAAGCAAAAACAAGTGGGAAAGTCACACCTTATCGACTTGATAAAGAATGATAGGTTATATCGATTGTAAAGATTAAATTGCATTCGAAGATAACACTTGGAATACTGTTATATTTAGGAATTAAGTAATAAAGATTATTATTACCATTGTTAATACCTTAATAGAAAAATATTTTAATAAATTCATCCCATTGAATTGGTTTAGGGTTTTCTACTTGAAGCCTTATTATCGTCGTTTTAGAATTCATTATCGAAACTAATTATAGAAAACAATTCACTGCTACACCTGTGCCCAAACAATCTCACAATTTGACCTCTGATCTACGAAGCTGTCTCATTATCGGCTCTGCTCGTATCGAATTAATCTCACTTGGATTTCTATTACATGTTTACTTTCACTCGGAAATCATACGTTTCATTTGAATTATTCTTTACATACGGTACTCTATTAGTCGTTATACGTAATTGATTGATCGGTAATAGCTTTACTTGATGAATTGATGTCGAAAACCTGGGTTCAGATAGTGCGAAATTACATACTGGGCATAAATCAATCCTTAGTCATAAATCAAGGGAGCTTAAAGAGTGATATGATAAATTATTTTAAATGTTATCGACTATGTTAATAATTTAAGAGATTAACTATTTATTCCAGTTTTCTTCATCTTTTGACTTTCAATTTCTGTCAAATGTATAACAACTTTCAACGCTCAGGGTTAACTTACTTGATGTCGGATACTTCAAAGTAAGCTTTCCACAGATTTTAATAAGCTCCACATCCTTATGTTAGAGTACATCAAGATTTGCAGTGAAAAGTCGGCGAACAACTATAAACCCGTCAAAAACATCCTGTACTTTTACTTTTATCGCTGTCTTGTTCTGAACTATCCTACGAGGTATATGTATATTGTATATAATAGATCAACAATTACCAACAGTCAGTATTATCATGATCATTTGCAGCCATTACGATGGAAACGATGCTACTATGGGATCAGACTGGACGCTCTCTACTTGTAAAGGTCTCACGTTGTCAAATACACTTCTCATCAGAAAAATCGAAACACTTGCAAGTTTATGTTTTGTAAGGATTATCATCATCAACATATCATCTTGTCGACTCCCTAACGGGGTAGGCAGAAAGTATAGAGCGCCAGTTCTCTCTAGACTTACATACATCTTTCGCTGCGTCCACATTCATCAGTCTCTTCATACATGCTCGTCGGTTTCGAGTACTCTTGACGTTCCAGTCCTTGAGCGTCCGAACGATTTATCAGAAAAATGATAATATTTAGAATACAAGTCAAATGTCGTTTAATAGTGAATACTACATATTTACCTAATTGCCAAATATACACATTTTTACCTCTTTCGCTTTGTCTCCATGCTCTTGACATTCCCGTCCTTGAGTGTTCGATCGATTTGATCTAGATAGTAGGTAGTAGGTAAATGGGATAGCTGTAAGAATCAAGAACATAATAATATATATTGGGCAGTCAGACCAACATAAACAGACCTGGTTTGTTAATCCGACTCAGGGTGACATATTACCAAAATCCTCTCACTTCAGGATTTTGCATCAATGCGATTAGAAGATCATAAATAGTATTGTCTCCATTAACAAAAGATATCTTGTGTATTACGAGCTCTGAGGTAGTTACTACCGTGTTGGACGTAACAGTACAATGCGACTAAGGTAAAGATAATTTCACCTTGTATTATGTGCTTAACGACTTGCGATGTGCCGGACGCATAACAACAGTTAGTGCTACTTTGACGTTTCCTTATGTTGCGTTTCATACCGTATTTCTTGGTCTAGTCAAAACATGCGAAAAAGCAGCAATTACACCCTGGAACAATGCCTTAAATAAACTCTGCCATTCGTAATTTGAATTCGGATAAAGCCCAATACTCACTACGCATAGCAGTGACATCTTCTGTCAAATGTATCTATAATCTATGTATCATAATTGCCATCTTAACCATGATTGGTTCCACAATTATTTTTCTCTTATAATTTTATAAATATATCTCTTTTTCTTATATAAATACAGATGACCTCTATTTAACGTAGTAAATGGGATTAACCATTTGTATCTAGTCATGTTAAAGTTATAATTAACACACACACTAAAGGTCAAATCCATTGTCTGGTGACCTTACTAACATAATGAAATTATTTGCCATCTATCATTCATCGTTAGAAAAAACAAATTGGCTAACCCTAGTAAAAAAATTAAGAGATATTCATGACAGACGAAAAAATCACGGCCATTTTTTTAATAACCACTAATGAAAAGAACCATTTGTTGAATTGTTATTGCAAGAGCAAGATTAGTGGCCTATTGAAATGTTTGCTACATTGAGGAATTAAAACTTGGTTATGGCATTTTTAAACTCAATTCACCAAGAATCTATCGCACTATTTATCTGGCTTTTTTGGTATTAATTTGTTGTTTAATATGACATATTTCTAAAGAAAAGACGTAATTTAAAACTTTCTTAATATGCTCAGACTATTTCGTTTCTCTCTCGTCTATTCTATTGAAGCTTCTTGTCTATAAAATATATAAAAATAATTATGTACCTAGCAACCTTTCTACGGTGATGATGATGACTACCTTAGATGATGGTGATCTCGCTGGGCCCACAGTACTAATAGTCAGGCCTTACCCGAATACTTCTGAGCCATTGTAACACATACTTGAAGGGATATAAGGGGAGCATAAAACAAACAAGATTTGTCAAGTTAAATAGGGATTTATGTACTTCTTAAACGTAAAATTGCCAATCAGAATAGGGAAGTATACAAGAAAATACACTTTCAATTCTTAGCGTTAATGACAATTGTCAAGTTAACGTCACACATGACATGACAATTGACTATGAATAGCACAGATGTTATTAGGTTCACTTATTTATTATCTTTAACAATACTCAGGCTTGAAATTCTTCGTACTGTGATCGCTGAACATGTCTGTGTTTTTTCATTCTTTGACATCTAAAATGTTACTTATTTTCGTAAACAAAAGATTAGAAAGCCGAAGAGGTAACATGATAACCATCTGAATCAAGAGAACAATGCAATAATCAAAACGTATTTTCACCAAACTTTCACGGTAATATTTTGTCACCAAATGATTTAATATGAGCTATCAAACCGACGCTAAACCCCAATTTATGAGTCATAGATATTATCTTAACAATGATATGTAAATAATAGTAATATTTACAACTTTATGCAAATTTCACCGAGTCTTAAATAACTAATTATAATAATACGCTGCGAAGAGTTCTATATGGCTTTCTATCATTGGATTGCGTAATTATAATTGTCATTGGTTCGTATTTTTAACCGGCATTTGTAGCTGTTTTGTTATTGAATTATAGATATTTCTTTCTTAATTGCAACGACGTAACGAAAAACACAATGATCAAAGGTCAGGAAGAAGGAAGAGAGAGTAGTTCGACAGTCTTCTCTTGACTTGCAGACTAATTTTTGTTTCATTTACATTCACGAGTGTTCATAATGTTCCTCTATTCTTGTTCGTTAGAAAAATTTGATCTAGTAGATTGAACGTGGACTATGACTTCTTCAACATTGTTTTGCATTGTTACTCATCCTTTCGATTCCATCCTTCCTTTCATCTATACAAATCATTCTCACCAGTTGCTTGCAAATCTCTTTATTGTAGCTTCGATTGAAAATCCTACGTATGTTTACGCATTGTCTAGTTTATTGTTTTTTCTTTATGTATGTCTTTTTAATTATGTTTACCTATCTTTCGTTTTGATCTAAATGGAGTTTATAATGTAAGTACTTACAAAATGTTATAAAATAAAACATTTACTACGTTACGCTACGTTTTTCTATCAATTACATTACGGAGAACGTACTTCCACATGGTAGAGACATCTTTATCCTTTACCCAGTTGTGTATCGTTATGATAACGGTCAATACTCGTCGGAGTAACAGAAACCATATTAATGTTCACGTGAAAGGTATCGGAGCAACCAATCACACAGTACGTTTCAATCAGCCTTAAATGGTCGAAACTTGTCATTCAATGTAGTTAGATACATTTTGTTTGGTTTTACACAGAAGGGTTTAGATATATGTATTATAAACAATTTTTGCTCCACGGCTTCACTCGCGTTATATATTGAAATAAAGCCTTATAACATAAGCTGTCTGCCAGTGAAAGTCTTATTAAAATCGTCCTAGCGTCCTATAAATCCTAGCTGTATTGAAGTTTGGCTGGAACATATTATTAATTGTGTTTTGGAATTTTAAGTATGTGCATTTAAAAATACTATGTATTATATTAATGTAAAGAGCAAACGGCTACTTTGCATATAAGTTATTTGTTTTTATTCGATTATTTATAAAACGTTTTATTGTTCTGATTGTAGTAAAAAAAAACAAAAAAAATGATACTAAATAATAAATACTAGATACTAATAAATGGTACATACGGAAGTGACAAAGAATATTTACGGGCTGAAATGATTTTCTTGTCAAAATGTCTATTCCGTTTGGGATTCTATGTATTTATTTACTGCATATACAAAAATTATTAATACAACATATAATACTACAAAATATTTTGTAGAATGTAAAGCGAAAGACTGAGAGACTGATGTGAAAGAGGTACCTATGTATGTAAGTCTCTAGAGAACTGGCGCTCTACTCTCCCTGCCTACTCCGTTAGGGAGTCGGCGTATATACATATTAGGTATATATATATATATATATATATATATATACCTTATTATTATTACCTATTACCTATTACCTATACACCTCTGCCTACCCCTTCGGGGACCCTTGTGGGACCCTTGTGGGAAGGCGTGAGGATATATTATTATTATATATACCTAATTAAGCTCTTTCAAGGCGGGTCAGTAAGTAAACATTTCAACGAACTAGCCTCAACATAAACTCGTCCAAGTGTAAGTAGCTTTACAAATCTTAGCAACATGTCTTCAACTTTTTTATTCATTCCCAAGTGCCTGGGCGCAAGGTGTGCCAGCACCTGCGAAAGCGGATGCGCAGGTAATCCTTCAGATCTTATTCTGCGGTTACAAACTTTATGTAGTCCAAATCAAGGTTTATAATTGCAAATCACGTGGTATTTTTTCTCGTACACAAGCTTACTTAGTATTCCGTGCAAAAATGCATTTTAAATCTTATAAATTAAGTTTGTCTTTAGCTCGTTTAAAGGTGAAGCAAGTAAATTAAGTTAATTTCAAATGATATTACTTAACCTCGCCGTTCATTTGTTGCCTAGGTATTATGCGACACTGTATGCTTGAGTCACTCCAATGTTATTGTTAATAAAAAACCTTCTTATGGATGTTCCATAGAACATCCATATTATATTCTAAAATAGTTAGGTTTATGTAAGTACATTAGGCACTCAAGTATGGGATCAAGTACTCGAAATCTGCGAGTAGGTAGGGATGAAGCGAGGTCTGTAAGTCTAGAGGAAATTTGCGCTCTACTCTCTTTGCCTACCTCGTGATGCCTTCAACGTGCTGGTTATATTTATATGTAATGAAATGTGTTAGATCACGATTTATAGCGACCTCATTCAAACACCTTCACAAAAAAAACATTTTTTTTTTATAAAAAGCAACTCATAAGTAGTGGAATGATCGCGTTACCCTACAGTCGAATTGAGAACCTCCTTATTTTTTTTAAGTCTGGTTAAAAAAAATTAACGCATGAACGGTAATCGAACGGTAAATGAAATTATATACCCTCACGCCTTCCCACAAGGGTCCCCGAAGGGGTAGGCAGAGGTGTATAGGTAATACCCACACACCCACTTTCCGCCAGAGGTATATAAGGTGCCAGTGACAGATGGTGAGTCCATCGCCGTTACTCAAACACGACTATACATACGCCTTTGAATTTCTTCTCAGACGTATGCAGGTTTCCTCTCGATGTTTTCCTTCACCGTAAAGCTCGTGGTGTGACTAATCACTGTACTTACGTTCAAAAAAACTCATTGTTACAGTCGGGATTCGAACTTGTGACCTTTGCGTCGCAGGCAACTGCTCGAACCACTCGACAACCACGGCTCTTTTTTTATATATAAAATTTCTGTAGTAAATATGCGTAATCTTTCGTGTAATAATCTCTCGAGGTTTTCCCTAGGGAGTAACAGCGTGGGGTTATTCAAAAAGGTGCTTAAAACATTTTCACACAACACGTCTATAAAGCGCGATAATAATCTTTGGTATTGCTAGGGTCAGGAGGCTAAATGCTTACCACCAGGAACCAGTCGGGTAGTAAGTAAACGGCCTAGATGCCCATCCACTTATATTTATATATTAATGTGTCCATTAGATAAAAACAACACTAACTGGTTCGTTTTAATGGTAAAACATGTTGTCGTCGTAAAAATATATAGCAGCAATTTTATTTACTACGTACTTTAATTAGTTAAAATAAATAAAGATGGGAATTTCGAACTACTCGCCACTGTATTTGCACCAAAGCGTCTTTTTGTTGATAGCCGCTAGCGTGTTGCTACGTAACCTGTCAAAAATTTATGGAAAATATGGTTCGTTTAAGTGTCGCTTGGAGCGCTGTACGGCTTAAAATATCGTAAGTTAGTTGACAACGTGATACTTGGTCGTAAACGCACGTGAAGATAGTTCCAATTATCATTTGTAGTAAATATTCTTGAGGAAAAGCAAGACTTAGATTAACATGGTCCGTTTATTATAATTTCGATTAATATAATAGAAACTGGCGTGAATGAGGGCGTGATTGTAAAGATGAAGAAAGGCATGTTACGTTGGTTTGGACACATAGAAAGGATGAGTGAAGAAAGATTGACGAAACAGATATACAAAGCAAAAGTGTGTGCAAGAAGAGGCAGAGGAAGGCCACGTTAAAACTACCTGGATCAAATAGATCGGACGCTCAAGGACGGGAACGTTAAGAGTACTCGAAACCGACGAGCATGCTATGAAGAGACTGATGAATGTGGACGAAGCGCAAGAGGTATGTAAGTCTAGAGAGAACTTGCGCTCTATACTCTCTGCCTACCCCGTTAGGGACTTGGCGTGATGATATGTATGTATGTATGTACCTATATAAGAAATAAATGTCTCTCATAGCATATAGGGAGGTCAATGTTCAGAAGCAAATGGAAGGAATTGCATCACAGACGTTGACAATAGCCCAGCTCTTAAATGTATGATGATGATTCTTGAAATTGCCCCATTTTAATTGAAGGATATATTTTAATAAAGCTTTTTTCTGACGCAGCTATGTAATCAATCGAAAGTGACAGCTTCTATATCACATGGACACCTGTCAAAAGCTTACGAACGACTTTTGACATGTGACTTGTGGCCAAAAAGGTGACGGTGTTGCACCTACAAACGTCACATTTGTCTGACTGTATCAATGTCGATTTCTTGATGCAGTGCTCACCTTGTGTGAAAATGACTGCACACACTTAAATACTAGTTTGATTATTTTTTGTATGTACATTCGTTTCTCCCAGGTTGATACTTAAATACTTCTCCGGCGATAATAGGGAGCTGTTTTACCTCTGCCTTAACCTTTGTAGAGCCTTATGGGATGGGAGGGCGACAAAATATCAGCGAGGACTGGTATATGAGTAATGAGTAATGAGCTCCTTGGGGAGGGAGGAGGATTGTTACATTGTGTTGGAAGCAGAGGGATTAAACCCATTACGCTGCCAGCACAGTATAGCTCTCTGAACAGAAAATGGCAACGCGCAAGTGATACTTCGGTATCGTGAGCGTAAATAGGCTGCGGTAACCGTTTCCCTTCAGATGGGCCGTATGCTTGTTTGCCACTCCTGTTGTATTGTTACTGTTGCTTCTTTTTCGACGTTTTATAAGTGCCCACCTGGGCCTATGTGAAATAAAAAGATTTTGATTTTGATTTTGTATAAAAAAAAAGAAAAAAAAAGGTATATGTAACTGGATTTTTTTGAATTTGGAACTTAGTAAGGACATCCCGAGAAGACCTGTATACGTTAGAGAATAAATTTATAGTCGAGCTTAAGAAACAGCGAGGACTAAGGCCTCGCCATCTGTCACATTGGCTCCTAAATTGGGTGGGTATTACGGAGTTATTGGAGGGTATTACATCGCTGTCTCTTTAGAAGGAAAGTACAAAATTACTTAAATTATGCCTATTATTATTATTGGCCATTATAAAAATATAAACGGACAAACAGCTCATTATATTATCAGTGCATGTATACGTATGTCAGAAAGTCAATTTCCAATTAGAGAGACAGACAGCCGTCAAGCTTGTCAGGTAGCCACGCCTGCGAATTACATTGTGCAATGAAACAAAACATATCGCCAAATTGTATGTGTGAAAAGCGTTACGCAACGAGGTATGCTCATTAGATTTTTTTCTTTTTAATACAACAAAGTCACGAAATGTGCCAGTGGCCAATGGTTACGCCTGTCACTGACAATTCTGAAGGCTCATTACTTCTGATCGTTATCAAAATCTCATAATGCTTTTTACAATTCGTACCTACCTACAAATATTTCCTAAGTGTATGTTTATATAGTATAAAACAAAGTCCTTCATTTTCCGTCAATCCAAGGCTTCTTGTTGTCTGTACGCTAAGATCTTTTAAACTACAAAACGGATTTTTGAATTCAGTTTTCACCAATAGATATATTTAAGAGGAGATGATTCGACGATCGTCGGATCAATAAGCCTGGAATGTACACTAAGCGCCAGTAAAACTTCACAGTAAAAAAAAATCCGTACGTGTCGAGCTAAATAAAGCCGTTTAAAAATCACCCAAGTTTTTCCTTGTTCGCTTAATCCCGAACGATACATATAGTCAACTATTGCATTGTAGTATATATCTACCCAAGTGAATGAATCAGTCATCATATTATGTGAATTTAACGCGGTTTATAAATTTGTATTTATTTATCATTTAAGTGCAACTCCAACGACATTAATCTTATCAGAAACTGAAAAATATCTTCAACTTTTTTAATCAGGTCCAATAAAACTCATATATGCAATTTCCGAACCGTGCGCGATCGATTGGAAATGCGTTTACGGAGAAAGTTATCGAATAGTGTGCGCTTGAGGCATAGTCATCGTAAAATGTGGACTGGATGTGTGCAACGAGTTCTTGCGATGAGATCCGTGAATGCACGCCGCATGACCGGGTAAAATGACTCTGTGACATATTTTCTAGGGAAAAATTTAATAGTAACCCAGCGTTCGATGTCGTCTTCACAAAAACTCAAATGTCCATTCGTCTTATATATCTGCAAGACCTCTCACAAGGGTCCACGAAGGGGTAGACAGAGGTGTGTTTATTGTACCCGCAAATTTCTCAGTTGTTAAAATATATCGTGAATGGATATAATTTTAGTAGTTTCGTATCTTTTTTATTTCAACATTATACAATATTTGATGCAGATGCCACGATAGAAGACATTTTATTTTTAATGGGAGAGGCAAATGAGGGTGTATAAGATGCTCATACTTTTTCTGCTATGCGATTTGCGTATTTACTTAATTGATTAGATACATATCATCAAATGATTAAAATTGGCAAATTGACCTAGTCCAAAACTAAGCCAAATACATACACGTACTTCTACTATGGGAACTGGGCAACGAATAATTAAAAAAAAATTAATTGCGATGCCTTCAGACTATAATCACATCATAACCTCTTTTTTCCTTGGAAACGGTGGTAACTTTGGTAACTTTAGTTTATATTAAATATGTGTTCCCTGTGTCCCTTACATTGAATAAAATACTTTGATTTTGATTTTGATCTGCCTACCCATTCGGGGTAGTTATTATGACATATCATCACGCCGTGTTACTTGTTATAGTTATTATTAGGTATGGTTATTATTAATCATAAGATATCCCAGTCAACAAACACTGGGAATCAAACCCGCAACATGAAACAGGAGTTTATACACGTGAGCAGAGGTTGTCTTTATGATTGAATGTTGAGTTTCGATTGAATGTTTGAAGAATATTAGTCTCAATATGGTGGTAGGTGTTGAGAATGTCAATATATATTGTGGATAATTGTATATATACATATGTATAGTTTGGTCCGTCCATACTGCTTTATATCCGTTAAAACGGAGCGTAGGTCTACGTGCAGTTTAGCTTTAACTAGTAATTATTTCTTCTTATCTTAGAGAGTCTGACAATTCGCTACATAAGTTGTAGCTGTCATGATATAAGCACACTGATTCATCCTCTAGTTCTTATTAATTAAATTTAAATATCGCATACGTCTGAGAAGAAATTCAAAGGCGTATGTATAGTAGTACTTGAGTAACGGCGATGGACTCGCCATCTGTCACGTTGGCACCTAATATACCTCTGGCGGAAAGGGGTATTACCTATACACCTCTGCCTACCCATTCGGGGACCCTTGTGGGAAGGCGTGAGGATATTATTATTTATAAATATCGCACAAAAAGATTAGGAAAGAGGGGGTACTTGGACATCGGACATTGTACAATGTACATATCTTCACTTCCCTTTACGACTCCTCTTAATTCCGGCACATAAGGTAACTAACGGCAGCTGCAAATGAGCGATCCTCATGCACTAATGTACGAGAAAGTGTACGCATGGAACGGGTTTCCTTCTGGTAAATGATTTACATATTTTTTCGTACGAAATTCGACACCGACTGTACGTACCCCTGTGGGTAATAAAATATGACACGCTTTCATAAATTAAAGGTCTTTTCGTGGTTTCTTCATTAGTTATCGCCAGTTGAAGCTGATTTCTGTCTATAATAGTGTATACTAGCTGTGCCCGCGACTTAGTCCGCGGGAAATTTAACAAAAAAAATGTTGTTCAGTTTACAAAATAAAAAAAAGAAGTCTAAGTTATTCCTTTTAACATTATCTATCTGCCAGTGAAAGTCCCGTGAAATCGATCCAGCCGTTTCAGAGATTACCCGGAGTAAACTGACAGATAGACAAAAAGATAAAAAAAAATAAAAATGACATTTTGGTATATGTACGTACCGTATATATATCCATATGCATTTAGTAAAACGCGTTTTTTTTTAGACAAACAGTCACTCCAATTTTATTTATGCTCATGCTTCCGTGCTGCACCAATGATAATGTATTCCAGTAAGTACAACTATTAGCTGGAATCAGTTGAAATAATTGGATAAAGATAATTCAACTGGAGTTATAAGTCAGAGAGTTTAAACTTAGAATGGACGTATGAGGGTCCGTCAAACAAACACGTTTGACAATAAAAACAAACAATTCAGCTTTATAATATTAGTATAGATTAAATAATATTTGGACTTTCGTCTTAGCTCAGTCTGGATTAAAAACAAAGGAAAAATATTATAACAAAATACCAAAGAGTGCAAAAAATAAAGAAAAGATCAGCCGGATTCTAAACTGAATTGACAATATGGGATGTTTTGATTCTATGTTAATGATCTTGACCTTTTCCTCATAAACGATGGAGTGGCTAACGGAGGCACTTAAAACATTAGTGCATTCTGTGTCTCGTGAATATCATTAGATGGTAAATAACTGCATAGTTGCCACAGTTTATAATAATATATATTTCATGGTTTCGATATGCAATCATTTTTCAAATTGGTGGTGAATTACATCTAGCGTTGCATCAACAAACCTTGTCTGTAACATACATACATACATACATACATACATACAAATTATAATCACGCCTCTTTCCCGTAGGGTTAGGCAGAGACCACTTCTTTCCACTTGCTACGATCCTTACATACTTGTTTCACTTCGTCCACTTTCATTATTCCCAATAATACCAATAAGTTTTAATAAGTTAATTTGTACCAAATTTTCGTCTCATTGTTTGTCATATACTTATTATAATACACGACCATTTAGTATCGACAAAATAAGGTGTTATTTCGCCCTTTTGGGAAGATACATACTTGACCAGACAGAATCAACACCCTTCCTCCCGCTGTAGTCGGTCAAAGATAGCCGTAGGCTGTATCTCATCAAGTTAATTATTTCGGCATTGATATTGCGTCACGCCTTTAAGAGATAAGTAGGTTTTAATAAAAAATGAGACCCTATAAGCAGTTTTTGCTCGATCGTACCGCCTTACGACCGTGTTACTACAATGACGTAACCGATTTAATGCCTATTTTTTTTTTATTTCTTGCAACACTGCCAAGGCTATGTCAACGACCTGTACAATAGCTAGGAGCTGATGAAAAACTATTGGAACTCTTATGACAAGGTTCCCTAACTTTATTGGATTCAATAATTATTTTTTAATATTGAAACAGTTCTTATGATAAAATGTATTCTAGAATTTTTTTTATTTTTTATTTTTTTTGATAAAAAAAATTCTAGAATACATTTTATCATAAGAACTGTTTCAATATTATTATAGTATTCTAGAATAAGTTAGATATTTTCAGATATGAAGCCATTATTGGTTTTCTCTTATTATCTTTACGCCTTACCTTTTCCCTAAATTTAAATATTTGTAGGATAAATATGCTCGTATAGATTGATAAGACTGGAGGCTGTGTCTCGCTCTTTCATGTAGGTACTCTGCAAAAACTATAAAATTAATCATGATCGAGATAATCTATTCGAGAACACACGTGTGATTAGTTTTTTCTCTCATACGGTGTGATTAAATTGTTAGCGATAGTACTATAAAGGATTTTACCGCCTTACTACATTTTTTGGACGGAATTCTTTAACCGTATGATGGTTCATTATTCAGTACCTAACCTACATCATGTACTTAAGATTTGTATACGTCGAGTATATAGTATTTATATAGGTACAAGGCAAGTATTTTGGAGTATTTTATATCGTATTTATGTCCTAATCCTAGGTATAAGCGATCACAATTTCGACTTTCAGCCAAATCGGTTCAGCCGTTTTGCCGTGAATAGCAGTAAAAAATACAAATATTTGCAGTTCATGCAAACAAAAGAATAGATAAACACTTTGGATAGTCTCTAGTTAAATAGATTAAGTAACAACAATATCCGGAAGTCTAGTGTTGCATCTAGATTTTTTGCGTATACCTAAGTATTTAGAGAACAATGATTACAGATAGTTCATACTAGCTTCAAGCGTGAATTAGTTCACAACAACCTATTATTAAATAGTTTTTGCTTACTGTGTACTACGAATTCAATATAACTTAACATGCACACCATTTTGAACTTTACATGACTTTGAAATAAAGATGTAAGTAAGTTATTGATTTAAATTAAATTTTCTTATGAATGTTCACGATCAAAGGTTGTTCACATTCATCATCATACTAATATTGTAGATGCGAAAGTTTGTGAGGATTTTAGTTCCTTTTTCACACAAAATCTTAATGGAATGAAACTTGGCACTGATATGATCTTAATATATATAAATTGCGTGTCACGTTGTTTGTCCGCGATGGGCTCCTAAACTACTTAACCGATTTTAATCAAATTTGCACACCGTGTGCAGTTTGATCCAACCTAAAAGATAGGATAGCTTACATCACAATTGGACCCGATAGGTGGCGCTGCGATCGTGCTTCAGGAAGTTTAACTTTTTCCCCGGGCGAAGCTGGGCGGGACAGTTAGTATATTTTAGATTAAAAGTTCACAAAGCAGACCGAAAGCAGATGTTTAATAACGATTTTGTGAAAAGCCGCCCAAAAATAACTGTTTTTAAATTATTTTGTTTTTTTGTTTCAGGTAAGGAATTTCAAAATTGAAAACAAATCAGTTTACTCCGCGGCACCCGTCGGAATACGCACTGTAATGTATTAAAATATATAGGTATGTAACAAACGTATTATATACATATACAGGTCTACTTTCTACCAGTCCACTGTGTTTACCAACACTGTGCTCAGTTATTACGCTATCCAATTCAGTATATCGAATCGAAAATCGATACGGAGCTCGAATGCTGCGTAATCGATTCTCCTAATGCCAAAACATGCTTAGAAAAATGACGGAACCAATTCATTTGAGAGGTTGCGAATCATTAGCCGACAGTAATTTGGGGTGGCGTGATTAATCGTGATCATAGGAGGGGTCCAAATTACGTCTGAAATATCGATCGCTGCAGCACTAGTTCACCAACTATGTTGCCAGTTATATCTATAACTAGCTGTATCCGAGACTTCGTACATTCGGGACATTCGTAAAAAAAATCATTAAAAACTATCCTATGTTACTTCTAATACCTCGAAAAATATGTGTACACAGTTTTATGATGATCGGTTAAGCAGTTTTTACGTGAAAGCGTAACAAACAAACTTACATTCACATTTATAATATTAATAAGGATTACTGCGCATTTTATGTGATTAATTTGTTTTTTCATACACACGCAAAATGTTATGTTATTATATAATATGTCCTCACGCCTCATCACAACAGTCCCCGAAGGGGTAGGCAGAGGTGTCATGTGTAGGTAGTAACCACACACCTACTTTCCGCCAGACTGAATGTATATTTATGGTGCTAACGTTACTCAAGCACGATTATACATTTGCATTTCTTCTTAAATGTTTCTCCAAATGCAAGTTACTTCACGAGGTTTTCCTTCGCCGTAAACCTCGTGAAGTGAAAATCACTATGTCTTGAGTTAAATTTACTTAGCATTATAAACCATACCGGAATATTATGAATAAAGTCGTTTATTAAACCACCGTTTGGCGCAGCTGTACAAATGCAAGCCAAGGCTAGACAGTTCGTGACTGAACTGCAGCGAAACGATCTGCTTTCCAACATTCCTGCCGATGACGCTACGAGATGGAAACATTGTGACTGGTTACTTCATACTCTATTGCGTTATTTGCTAGATTTTTTTTCTTTCACGCTTCCCCGAAGCTGCAGGCAGAGGCGTGTAGTATACGCACACCCACTTTTCGTCGGAGCTATATTTTAGATGTCAACGTAGTAGATGGCTAGTTAATAGCCGTTTCTCTCATTACTATAGCAATTTCTTCTCAAACGTATGCAGGTTTCCTCTCGATGTTTTCTTGCACCTCAAAGCTCGTAGTGTGACTAATAATAATAAATAAGTACTTACGTTGACGTTGGTACTTAATTATTATTATTCTTTTTCATTTAAATATTGCAATTTGTCAACTCTCACATATCCAATAACACATGATCACCCTAAAGGTGCTAAATATTGGAAAAGTATTATTGAAATCGGGTGAGTTTTGGGAACTGACTTCAATATCCTAACATACAAACTAAATCTATATGGTACTAGTATAGATTTACTATGTGTCGTCCGCACATCACGCCATGTACGTATTAATAATTAGTATGGGAAGAATCACTCAAAAACGTGAATGAAGCGAAAAGAGCTCCTGAAAGTCTAGATAGAGAGGATCTATTACTCCACAGATAACACGAGTCTATCGAAGTACTAGGTATTGGAAATTGCTGAATTCTAGGTTAACACAAAAAAGTTGTTTAACATGTCAACTTTTGGGCCTTCGTCTTGATATCTTAATGAAATCCATCATCAAGCAAGTAATAAAAACAGGGACGTATTTTTAAACAAATTATGCTTTAAATTAAAATATTTGCACATTGACCAAACTTTTCTAAATTAATTAAGAATATAAAAATTCGAGGTCGCGGAACGCTCTGTTTGTTTTAGTTTAGTTAACGACCCAGTTTCTCGATTATTCTTTATCGATCAACTTTTACTACTAATTGCGAATCGATTAGTTACTGCTTTCACTATCGATTTGAATTGTTTTAAAATGTAGCCCCAATTGTTGTTTACACAGCAATTTCTCATATCGATTTATTTCGGGTAATTTTTCATTTGATACTTTTTGATTTCATATCAATCGAGCTCGAATGGAATCGACTTGTAGAAAACATTCGTCACCACTTCATATATTATGTATGTGTTGCTGGTTGAAGAAAACACAAAGATATCTTTCAGATCCAGATACGGGTACATTTTTCCGGACACAGGTGAGTGAGAACATTCTGTCGTCGTCTCTCAGTGGACATAAAGCGATATTTTTCTCCAATTTAGTACTATGACATGCTATGCTTCACTATTCGACAGTGCGAAAGACACGTATGTACAAATGTGTCCCACCCGTTCCCACTTTTTCTCAGCGTCTGCTACGTGATACCCCTGGCAGCAATAATCGCTTACCATAAATTTGCAACTATTCCATAGTAATACAAATAGTACACTTGATGTACTATTTATTCGTCAAGAGTACTCGATACCGACGAGCATCTATGAAGAGACTGATGAATGTAGACGAAGCGAAAGAGGTATGTAAGTCTAGAGAGAACTGGCGCTCTATACTCTCTGCCTACCCCGTTAGGGACTCGGCGTGATGATATGTATGTATGTACAAATAGTATATCGTTGTACTTTACGTTGACCTCTTAACTCTATTCAAAACGTTTAAGTAAACAAGTAATACTGACATCCCACGTTTCCCACACGAATCATGTCGTGCATGGAAACTATTTAGTAAGTGTGACCATCTGTTGCCTATCTACAGATCGATATTATCTGACAGATGCTGCGTCAATGGACGATTTGTTCGACTCGTAATATGACCCCGATTGGCTCAGTGTTAAAACATGGCTTTATTTTATGCTGGTGATTTGTGTTGATATCGGAACTTTTTATATTAATATTGTATACAGGAGTTGGTTTAACAACTCAATCATGCCTTAGTCTTACTTGTCCTTCGTGTTATGGTAGAAATGTACAATTACCAAGATCAAATCGATTAGGCACTCAACGGTGGAATTGGGGATAGATGGGCATCAAGGATTCATGTATGTAAAACCAAACTTCACCGTGAGGCAGCTTCTTATAAAACCACAGGATTTTTGTAATATCAGGGTATCAATGGTTATCGGAGCCCAAGTATCACTAGAGTGGTGCCGATTCTGGAAAACTTCATATCTTGTTGAAGTATAGTTTGCTAAATACACCTTTTAATTAATTTCTGTCGTGCATCTCAGTAAACTGAATGAATTGAGCATTATCAATTAATCGTAAATCAACGTCATCTAACAATAATTACTAATCATATATCACACCTTCGCGTCGTTTCAACTCGATGGTGATTCACTCGACTAAATAATCGAAAGATTATCCGATTACATCGATAATCCTTCCCGACCGGTTTATTTCACAACACTACTTTGTGGTACATTTATGAGAGTGTACTTTCCTTTCAGTTATGTCATTTTAACGATATACCGCTTTGAGTAGTTTAAATTTAAAAGTTTCTTGTTATCAAAATACATAATTGAATGTGTCAACATTTTAGTTGTTATGCTACTTTTATAATGAGTGAATGAATTATAATTGATTTAATTTTTTACATCATAATGTAAATGAAATGATCTTTAGGATTGCATATTAATAAATTTATTATTATAATACGTAAAAACAATTGATTAACAAAATTTCGTTCAATATGTTCACGTAGAATTTTTTTCCCCGCCTTCCGCTTTTAAAGTTCTGAATTTGATCGGTAGGTTGTGAATATACATCTATGTTTTTATAAGTATATTATATATATTATTTGTCACGATAGTGAGGGTGAGAGACTCAACGCGGCGATAAGATATACAAGATGTACAATTATTATGAATATACAAACGATGAGAAACTGCATACGTTGGAGAAGCAATTCAAAGACGTACGTCCTGTACCTGACCTGTAGTGCTTGAGAAATGGCGATGGACTCGCCATCCGTCACGTTGGCATCTAAATATACCTGCGAAAAAAGGGTACATCACTTGCTATCGATTCGGTGCCCCCTATAGGAGGAATTTTCAAGAGTGCCAAATGGACAATTTGATAGTAGACTTACATGTCAGTCACATTCCTGAATAATGATAGCAATATATGTAAAGGCCAGATGATATATATTACTAATGTATAACCCGACAAAAAACTTATGACCTTCTTACAAACGAAGTGTGTAGCCAAGGTGTGATATCATATCCTGTGAGAATTATAAAATGGATATACATATTCAGCGTTAAAAAAAGGAAGTGGCTATATCTGGCTAATCACTAGAATAATTATGTCTGGTGGTATGTTTCTTTGTCTTCATAAGTTCTTTGTTGTCTACTAATTGTGAATGAAGTGTTTCATTCAAACTCCTAACCAGATTAAATTTCTGTAGGCACTAAGTTGCCACTTAAACCAGTCGCTCTTCGGCCCGCCATGTAATAAAATTTCATGCATGTATGGAGACGACACGCATACATTTTTTCACATTTAGGTATGTTTTCTTTTGTGTTTAATTTTATGACATAAATAAGTTATTTCACAGTCAGACAATTTTAGGACGCTACCGAATTATTGGGGGTCCCACAAGGGTCTCCGAAGGGGTACACACCCACTTTCCACCAGGGATATAGTTTAAGTGCTAACGTGACGGCTGGCGAGTCTATCACCGTTACTCTAGCACGACTATACATACGCCATTGAATTGATTCTCAGACTTATGCAGGTAAAGCTCGTGGTGTTACTAATCACTGTACATAAATTCAGAAAAACTCAATGTTACAGACGGGATTGAAACTTGCGATCGTTTTGTCGCAGGCAACTACTCGAACCACTCGGCCACCACGACTTCTTAAGTAAACTTCGCTCTATTATTATTCAAACAGAACTTTATAAATGTTTTTCAACCCTCACTGCACCACAGCGACCCTCAAGTATTCATTAGATGGGGCGGATGTTGTGCTCGTCAACTAATCTATTGAATTTTTGTACAGAGTAATATTAGATTGAGAGGAACTGTGGTTACTTGGACCCGGTGTCCGGATCAACATTTGAAAGGAAATTATTATAATTTAACTACAACACTACATTGTCTACATTTTTATCATTTTTTTTTCCTATACAGTGGAAATTAAGTGTTAATCAAAATGCTTGCGTTTGCTCCATAACAGAAGTAATACAATTCAAATAATTTCTGTTTAATAATTATATTTAAGTTCCGTGTCATTTGTCACGGTGGCACCTAATATATATATCTCTGTCAGAAGGAAAGTGGGTTTGTTAGAACTACCTATATACCTCCGCCTTTGTGGGAAGGCGGAATATGTATATATGCATATAGATAAGTTCCGATATTAATTATAATAACACAAGTAAGCATGAACGTAGTGTCGGACGCCCTCCGACCAGGTGGGATGACGATCTGCGAAGGGCTGCTGGCAGATGCTGGATGCGGCAAGCTGAAGACAGGGCGTTATGGCGTTCATTAGGGGAGGCCTATGTCCAGCAGTGGACTAATGTGGGCAGATGATTGATTGATTGATTGTAGTAAGCACGAAAAAGTGAACAGCTCCATCTTTCGAAAATCCAACAACCAAGAGTGTACACAACAGCGATAAAACATTATAAGTAATATGTATATCTGATCTTATAGTGATCTCTCGTAAATACATTGCGTCATCTGAGCAGTATTACTCTATGAATCTGTGTTAATATAATAAATATCGCGTTTCCGTTCGACGGGTTCTGTGTAAACAGTCGCTTTGGGGTTCGTATGTACGCGATGCTGAACGCAGGATGTGTGATCACGCCTAAGAATTGATTATTTAATTTTTAAAAAACTCTTCCAAAACCATTATCTTACATAAAATCCCTTTTTAATGCTTAAAAATTTAATTCGGCAGATTTTGTAGTTTATACTGTGTTTGTCTGTCAGTCAGTTTAAATATTTATAGTAATAGTAAAGTAGTCTAAGTATGTATGTATACGTTTATACTATATCTGCCCGTGGTGCCACCTGCAAACATCCAACAGCTATTGTTACACGAGGATGTTTATTTATATAGATAAATGACACCCGTCTTGCATAAACCGTAAACGGTATGCGCCCACATTAAATCTTCAAAATACTAGTTTAGTTTATTGCATATCTATTCATAGCTGCCTCGTAATATCCTGTATTTCTGGAGAATCCAATTTGCTACGTACCACGTAATTCACTATCCTGTATTTAATTAGCCTACGCAATAAATGATTTCAATAATTCAGCTTTCACCTCTCATGCAAAAGGAGAGATAACGATATTTGTAAGGTATGCGGTATTGTGATTAATCATACTAGTGTCGCGGCTAAGGAAATCATCCCTCCCATTTATATGTACATACTAGCTGTGCCCGCAACGTCATCCGCGTGGAATTTTAACAAAAAAGGTATTTTTCAGTTTCTAATAAACATAAGCCTGTCATCTATTACATCAGCTATCTGTCAGTGAAAGTCCCGTCAAAATCGGTCCAGCCGTTACAGAGATTAGCCGGAACAAACAGACAGTCAGAAAGAAATCGAAAAAAAATATATTTTTGTATATGTACCGACGTGCATACACGATACATCCATATGCATTTAGAAAAAAGTATATATCACGCTGAGTCTCTCATGGGGTAGGCAAAGAGTGTAGAGCGCCAGGTTTATCTAGGCTTACATACCTCTTTCCCCTCATTCATATTCACAGTCATATGTGCTCACCGGTTTAAAGTATTCCATCCCATTTGAAGTCCAATCCATTTGATCTAGGTAGTTGGAACGTAGTCTTCTGTCCGTTCTTCTAAACACTTTCGCGTTGTATATCTAAAAGATCTGACTTGTCAATAATATCATCATTCCCGTCCATTGATTATTGAGTGATTTGTATAATATGTATATGCTAATTTTGTCGTAGCAACATAATAATTATTACTAAATATTGTGTAACATGGCTTGCGGCGTGACATTTCAGCTCGTTGAGGTGATATTTGTCAACGTTTCTTTTTAAAACGTGAATATATATATATATATATATATTATTTTATATTAAAAGGCCGTATAAAATAGGATAGTTGCCAGGTGGGTAATACATGTACATAATACAGACATTAAAAAAAAATGGGTGCGTTTAAAATTAAAAAAATTCGTACATTATGCTATGGATGCCAAAGTCAGTCCTGGATCGGGCAGCAGAGAGCATAGAGCGCTTAACTCTTGTCAGTATAGTTTATAAATAAACGATGGTGATAACTAGGAATACCTGAAGGTAACCGCAGACTTAGCACTCGTTAAAATTAACAATGTTTGCCAAATATGCCAGCTCTTGCCGTCCCCATAACGTCAGTGAGACCGCCAGTTCTCTCTAGACTTCCACACCTCTTTCGCGTCGTCCACATTCATCAGCTTTAATATAATTAGATATTTTGTATATATCAATAAATCAATAAAAAAAGTCCTCTTCCTATAATATTAATTATTTAGTATGAAGCGTGCTCTGGTATATAAATACAAATGGATTCCAATACGATAAAAACTGAGATTCATATCAACACCAACAATTAATTGATCGTACAACAAAGGCGATCATTCGTCTACGGATAAGTTATATTCAACCTTAAATACGCGACCTTGTATTTTTTTCCATTGCCTACTGCTTCCTGTGAAACACTTACGAGCGATCGTGACTTCCAATGCACGGACGAATAACTACTGAAATGTGTGTGAATACAAGAAAATATATTACGTCATCTTACAATTTTAAGAATAAAAAAATCATCACTAAAATAATATTCCTATAGATATATTTAAAAGACCTGGTGGCCGAGTGGTGCTAGTAGTACTTCATTCTTCACGCCTTCCCATGTGGGTCCCCGAATAGGTACGCAGAGGTGTAACACAACACCTTTAATTCTGAGATATATTGAGGTGTGAACATGACAGATGCCAAGTCCATCGCCGTTTCACAAGCACAACTACACACTTCTAGAATTTCTTCCCGTATGTATGCAGGTTTGTTCTCCATATTTTCCTTCACAGAAAGCTCGTGGTGTGATTAAGCACTGTACTCAGAAATGCTTTTGATACAGTCGGGATTAAAGCTGTGAAAAAATGTGATCTTTGCGTTGCAGGCGACTACTGTCACGTGCAAGTCACGTGGTCCCCACGGTTATTAAATTAAGAAATAAAAAGTGGGTAACGTAAAGGCGTAGATTTATTCCACAGTAAAATGTAAATCTAAGAAAGTTTAGCTTTCAAAAATTATAAACCACCTTTCTTTTCGACAAACTATACATTTTATGTATTCTAATCAAGCAAATTTCCACGAATCCGTTTATTTCCTCAAATAACAGCCAATCTTGCACTAACAACCTTTGATACTTCAGACGTATGATCTGTAACTTTCCTCTAAATTATATCAATTAAACTAGCGGTGCCTTACAAGTAAACATAGTTATCTCGTTATATAAATTAATTTCTTTCACGTTAGTGATTAAAATAAAAAGTACATTACCAAATCTGGTTTTGATGCAAATTAAGGTACCACCGGTTTATCTGGAGATCTAACAAATGCCGCTACACTGATTACCTCCACAGATACAATCTGCTACACAGCACGAATGGTATCATTCAACGCCGTGTTATGTTTGCTATGCAGAGTATTCGGAGCTATAGCATTCATTGCCTTATAGAGAGAAGAGTCTTCATAACTTGACAGTGTCCCTAGGAGGGTGAGGCTTGATCACAAATTTGTCTTACAACTGATTACGCTAGTTTTTATTCACAATCTTCAGACAATATTTCTAACTATATAAAGATCTGTGTGGCCTTGTTGTTCGAGTAGTGGCCTGCAACGCTTAGATTCAAACTTTGACCCCGACTGTATCAGTGAGTTTTCTCTGAACTCAAGTACAGTGATCAATTCCACCACGACCTGCATACGAAGTTTAAAGACGTCTGAAATCTGTCACGTTTGGCATCTATTCTATATGTATCTCATTTTCTCTTAAAACGTACAATAGTTTCTTCGATGTTATCATAACTAGTATCTACAAAATCAGCCTACCTTTCTCTCCTCTGGTCACGTCTACATCTGCAACTTTAATCATACACTTCCCTACCCTGTCATTCAAAGTGTAAGCCTCGCAAAGTAGCAAAATTACGCAAGGTGTTATGTACAACAATCTCTTAACATCTGTATTCCTTAGGAATATTTTACGTGTTCAGATTATTGTTACATTTGAGGTTTTACGCTAACACACTTGATACATACATATATACATATCATCGCCGTGTCCCTAACGGGGTAGGCAGGAGAGAATAGAGCGCCGACCGCTTTCACTCGATGATCCTGTTCAAATTTAATGAGAAACATTGGTTAAAGTTGGCACTCTTTAACGATGATTGATCATGAAATATGTGTACTTTATCCAGATCCTACGCCTGTAGTTTTATGTCCGGTGGTGGTGATCACCGGACATAAAACTTATCCGGTCGTAACTTACCACTCCATCATCAGACATCTGATTATATATTTGAAACAATTTCATTTTAAATACTAATAAAATTGACCTACAATTTTAGTAGAAATATTTGTTTTGATTGTGCTTCAATTTGATGCACTGAGCTTTACCTAAATTCATATAATAAATCTGTGTGAAGGTCGTTCTGAAGGACTGGGTAATATTTAAAAAAAGATTATATGTACAGTGTAGCCAAGAACCTAGTTCCAACCTTCTTATTACTCTTATTCTTATTACTTTCCGAGACCAAGCTCTCACGGTGACGAACCCCCGTAAAAACGTCAAATAATATTTCGATGATTGCATGCAATAATATCAATAAATAGATTGTTTAAACAAATTGCTTCATCATTGTGAATTATAACGACGTGTATTGTGTAACCCTACAACTAGGCGTACAAAAGTATCTTCCTTGCTTTGCGGAAAGAAAGCGAGTCACGCCGGTACTAAACACACACCGTGCAATTGAACAATAATCAAGATAATTCCACTGTCACATCTCCAGGTATCCTACCATAATTATTTCCTGACAACGTGACACATAAATCGATTCGAACGTGAATTCAAACTTAATTCAAATAAGCTGAGCTCAATTCATCTGTGCGGGTACAATAAAATCGATTGTTGCTTTGTCCCTTTCAGCAGTAAATTGTCTACACAATGTTGCATTGAACAAAATCAAGCCTTCATCTTCCTTATTTATATTCGGATTTATAATATTGCTTATCTTACCTTTATCTATTACAGCTACATTGTTTATTCCAATAGGTACTCCTATAAATATCTCATTGAGTGCATTTATTTGTATTGTATTGTTTAAATCTTAGGCTATGATTTCTTTAACATTTTCAGTGTAAATTATATAAATATAAATTTATATTATATTAAAAAAGCCGTGGTGGCCGAGTGGTTCGAGCAGTTGCCTGCGACGCAAAGGTCGCAAGTTCGAATCCCGCCTGTACCAATGAGTTTTTCTGAACTTAAGTACAGTGATTAGTCACACCACGAGCTTTACGGTGAAGGAAAACATCGAGAGGAAACCTGCATACGTCTGAGAAGAATTTCAAAGGCGTATGTATAGTCGTGCTTGAGTAACGGCGATGGACTCGCCATCTGTCACGTTGGCACCTAATATACCTCTGGCGGAAAGTGGGTGTGTGGGTATTACCTATACACCTCTGCCTACCCCTTCGGGGACCCTTGTGGGAAGGCGTGAGGATATATTATATAAATTTATAGGATATTCACGATACAATGTAAAATATATCGTATTATAGAAAATAAATAAATACATATTTGAATACATCAGAGATATCCATACAAAAGCATGCAAGAAAGTATGCATATAAATTATGAATAATTATTTTCGTTATTTTTGATGGAATACCAGCCGAAATTCTCCATTAAGAGTACTTTAAACATAGTTAAGTTATATTATAGTACCCATAATATGCTTGAACTTTGCAAAAATGTGCATAATGATCCTACAAAAACGAATATTAACCTTTTAACCTAACTTTCCGCCTCACATGCCTTCCCTAAGCCATTACCTGCCAAGTATTTGATTTGCCAATACTTATCAGCTCATTATAATCTTACTTTTGACAGTTCTAATTTATTAGCGGGACCATTTATCATAACCTCGGTAGTTTCTTCTTTAATGATATCGCCAAGATCTTTATAGCTAATATTTACTATTGGATCAATAGCTTTGCTGTGTGCCGGAACATTGAGTAATGGTTCTGGTCTCTCCAGTGTACCATCACTGGGTGTAAGAACTGAACAAAGAGCGACTAGAAAGTGTTGAGGTCAATACAGAGCAGCAGCGTTTGATGTGAAGTTTGATGGATTAAGGACGTTAAGAATGGGCTACTAGTAATTCATTTGTAAATCATCCAAGAAATGTTAGTCACGATGAGGTGGTCCAATTATAATAACTAGAAAGTGGAGGCAGTGTTGGAGAAATGATCTGGTTTCAGATTTGATAAGTGGTAGCAATTGTGGATATGTTTTTATTATTTAATTGGGCAATAATGTTAAAATTATATTGTTGCGGCAAGACAATTACAAAGAAATAAAGGCTGCGTTTGTTCTAAAATTAAATAACTGATACCATTCATGAAAGGATAATATTATTAACCTAATTGGATTATTACAAAGTATATTGAATGAACGTTGTCAACTATCAAGCTTTTTTGGTCAACAAAATTCTAATTATACTGAATTCTAAAACGGATAGTCAGAAAATATGTAGGCGTAGGTAAGGCGAATTATGTAATTATTACATATTAGGTTTTGTTGCAACCTATTTTTCCACTGTCTGTTCTTGATACTGTGTTCACATCGAGTCCCACATCGCAACGAAGGTTTGTTGAACCATCGATCGATGTTTTATCAAGCTCCGATACGGTTTTATCAAGTCAGCTTATCTAATTCTGACCAAAGAGTTTTTTATGGATACCTTCAATATGTATCAAAATTATCAAATAAGCATATTCATGTTTATTTTAAGGGTAGCTTCGAATGGTTGATTACGGCCTTTAAAAGTACAAATATTCATTCGAATCCTACATATAGGATTCGAATACATATTATGTTGTATATAATATGTATATATGTATAATATTATATACAACATTTTACTTAATAAGATGCCGTACACTTTCAACTACCAAATTACTTGTATATCAATATCAATCTATTCCATCCAAAGGTTGTCTGGAAGAGATCGCCGAGTGCGATAAGACCGCCAATTGTACTTTGTCTGTCTATGATGTTCTGTCCTGTTTAAATTATGGTGTACAATAAAGCATATAAATAAATAAATAAATAAATATAAATAAGGTGATAGGTGATCTTAGGAATCTTACGAAATCTAGAAACCTCATGTTAGAGTTGGGAGCCACCGTCAATTTAAACACGCAACTGTGTTATCTCATCAGCTAGGCATATTTAAATAACACTTTTTTGCGCAAGTAAGAAGTATGAATTCATGTTTGGGTTCTTAGGCATTGATACTATCAGGTGAGTTTTTGCAATAAGTCTGACTTGACTGTAAGCTTGCTTTACTCGTATCATCTATACCAGCTTTTCATTCTAGTATTTAATTACTTTCTTTGAAACTGATTAGAACTGTATTGATATTCATATCTGCCTACTAATGGTTATAAATCTCACTGCTATCTCTGTTTGTTATTTGTCGTTTAGTGGTTCCTATAGCTTTAACTAACTAGTTTTATAAAATAAGTTTCACCTGAATTTACTTCAGCCACAGAAATTAAAAAATCAGAGCTTTGCACTTAAGCTTTTAAACCTCGTAGTATGGCCGCATAATTAAAGTTTGTGAATTTTCTTGGGACATGTGTCATTAGATAGTGAAAAATTCTCTCAAAAAATTTGTCATACATCACGAAATCGAAAATTAAAATTTAACATACAGATAGAGGTAAAGATGTGTTTAATGCGACCTAACATAGTTTTTTAGTTCCTGGATAATTATTTTTTTAGGCAATTATTATCTCCGAACAACTTTATAGCTCTAATACAGAAACCCAGACAGTTCGGTCAGCTATACTAGAAGATTCAAACTCGATATCTCTTATCATTCATAAGTAAAGTAAGGCAATTTCATATCACATTGATCTCGAATCAGATCTTATTCTGTTGCAGAGCCTATTGTTTTTGATTAGTGTTACGAAGTGGCCTACAAATGTATTACGTATCCAGATTGGTCATCTTAGTTAAACGAGTGTTACAAATTAGGACTTATCAACACAATGTGTCCCAATTGTTTCGCGAATTGGAGCGTTGGAGTCACGACTCAAATGCCGAGCCACTATGTGTGTTTTACTTTTAATTGTTCAGCAATAGCTGTACTGATATAGATCTTGTTGCTATTTTGGGCTTTTATTGTTTATTGCTTGATAAATAAAACAACTACAGAATTTCACAAACAAATTATCACACTTATCTAAAAACAGCCGCGGTGCAGCTGTGGTCGCCGAGTGGTTCGATTAGTTAGTTGCCTGCAACGAAAAGATTGCAATCCCGACTGTACCAATGAGTTTTTTCTGAACTTAAGTACAGTGATTATTCATACCACGAGCTTTACGTTGAAGGAAAACATCGAGATGAAACCTGCATACGTTCGAAAATAAATTCAAAGGCGTATGTATAGTCGTGCTTGAGTAACGGCGATGGCTCGCCATCTGTCACGTTAGCACCTAAAATATACCTCTGGCGGTAAGCAGCTGGTAGGTGAAAGAGCATATCATATATATCTAAAAACAGTTTATATATTATGATAATGATATTAGAAATTTACTACCAATGAAAAATATTGGTAAAAAAATTTAAATCATAAAATTTTACTTATAATTATTGTGGCTAAAACAGCGGGGCTTAGTGTGTCTAAACATAGTTTGTTGTGACATCTACCAGTCGGTAACGAGAGAGTTTTCACTTGCACGGCTGTCTAAACAACTCGAGATGTGGGTTAATTTGTCTCATATCTGCTAGATTGCTGCAGAGCTCGTGCGTTTGAGATTATTCGTGTTATAATAGCACTCTGTAAACTGAAACGTGGTCAAGATTCGTTGTTAGATAAATGCACTGTTGAACAGTTTAGGATTGAATTACTGCCATTGATTAAACCTAGACCGATTTGTATAAGTTTACCGATTCAATAACCTGCATTCAGTATCAAGTAAATTTCCTTTCGCAGTTATTCGATATTTCAGAAATAAGTCCACCTAGATAGTTTCATGAAATGTTTGATCTCTTAGTAGGTTAGTGCATTTTTTCATGATAGATAAGGATTCAAATCGTTTCTTTTTACTAACATCAGTCAAACCTTACGATAGGTTTGTGAAAAAGTGGGCCTTAAATAGGGTGATACGGATCACCATTCGTTTTAAATTAAAACATCCTTGATTTATTCCATTTAAAATTAGCAAAAAGTCTTCACAAATAGGTCAATGGCATATGATTGAACAACCAGGAACGAGTTATGCTCAGTGTAAATTAATAGTTTAAATGACTCACACGACGTTGGTGATCTCATTCTTAAGCCCCGAGATACTTTATACGAGTTTAATAAAAACTTCCTCGGGCACTTTGAAATGTTTATTGGCGAGCGACTCCAAGCGCCGAAATAGTTCTGAATCTCTTATGCAAATAAGCGATCTCTATCTAAACAGATTTATATGCACATACAGCTCAAACAACGTACCGTATTCTACCATTCTTTTGCATACTTGAGTCTCTTATGACAGACAGAAGAAGTCTTCTCCAGACTTACCCTTCATCCATTTTCATCTCAGCTGTTTCAAATAGTCGTGATAATTTTCTACCCTTTAATTCGGTCCGTTTGATCTCGTTAGACGGAATGTTGTATTGCTTTGCCCCTTCTTTCAGGCACATTTACATTGTCTATCTTTTTCAACATTTGGTCATTCTTATTTATATATGTACAAACCAACATAACGTGCTATTCTTCATCTTTACAAACACCTTCAATTCATAGCAGTTGCTTTGCTATCTCTTCATGGTCGATTCGATGTAAAAGTGACAGAAAATTATCAAATCAATCCGTGTAAACTAACTACTGCTTTGTTTCGTATAATATAATATATAGTTATAGAGCGTATACTAGGTATGTACATATTCACATATTCAATGAAAACTCCAAAGTTAATCAAATTCTCATTTCTGCCATCCTTGAAATTGATTAGAGCTGCAACATCTACAATTTGAAGCTGTTAGTTTATCCGATGACCTAACGCGTACAAAACATGACTTCGAGTATTTCAATGGATGACATTACAAGGTCGTTTGTTCTAGTTTCCTAACTGAGGAAATACATTTGCGCACGATATTACAATGTTATTTTATACCTGACGTAATCTTGATAGTAATAAAAACTTCGACAGAAGACGCGTCAGTGTGTGATGCGTTGTAAATCACCAAATTGTTCTACTGGGCGATTGCATGCTTAACACCAATCCACGTCAAAACTTTATTTACGTTATTTAATAATTAAACACGTGACCATATTAAAGATATTGGCACCTTAAATTCAACAACCTCAAGTGTTACTCAAGTGGCTTACATCTCGACAACTGCCTTCCGCACCTAATGCTAAGTGCCAAGTACCTAAGTACTTATTTCAAGATCATATCACCAGCTCTGTAAGCAGATATCGTCCTTATTTTCGCTAAAGCTCTTATATATCCAAAGTAATACCTTTTTGTCGCGACAATAAACAAATAACAGATAACATTATGTATCGTGGGCCGATTATTTCTCTAGTCCCTATGGTCTAGTCTATTCCCTATGATCTCATCTGACAAAATTAGCTATACGATGTACTACTATGAAGACGCGCGCGCGTAATAGCTAGAACCTAATAAATTAGTTACAACCTAAGTCTTAACAAGCGTTCATAGAGCAATTTACGTAGACACTGTCTTTAAAGATACTTAAACTTTTCAAGGGATTATTTGGTTTTGTACCAGGGTTACAGAACACTAATATATAAAAAGACGCAATTTGTCTTACTCCATAAGTGACTTCTTGATTTACTATCTTGACGACGCCCACTTGCGTTACAGACTACAGTAGGAACTACTAAATCTCTGGAATGGTTACAACGAGATCTGAAGAATTAGCGTCAGGTTCTAACAAATGTAATACCGGGCCGGTGTAATGTTTCCGCACTGGATCACAATGAAGGAAATGAAGAACTAGATTTGTCTAATAGGAATACCTATATTCATACGGATGTTAATATGTACCATACAGATAGGTATGGCACCTAGCTTATTGTTAAGATCCGGGGGTATTGAGATTATTTACGTCATCATGACTGAACGGAATTAATTGAAATTTGACACAGAGAGAGAGATTATTAGCTGGATTAGGTAGCCTTATTACTAACACTATTTATTAAGTTATCTTGGACTCATGTCTGAAATAAATTTGATTTGATTTGATTAACATATACCTAGAATATGTGTTATTCCAAAAATCTACCGTTAAAATCAAATTTAAGCGGTTAAACTTCGAGGCATATATAGATGTGCAGTTGTGGACACTGTATAGTATCTAAATGTTACATGAATTGGTTAGGAAATAAAAACATAATAAAAGTGAAGAAATAAATGTTAGCTTAAATCCATTTTGGAAGAGGATGTGGTGTCAAATTAGTCAAAGACACGAGGATTACAATTGAGGAGACACGCTCATTTGTGTGGTTAATGTGTTGTGACAATACTAGATGGTGTTGCTTTCGTTTCGTGTTTAATTTTATTTTTAATCTCCCTGTATGCGGTTGTGAAACAAATAATTTAATTTCATTGCCTCAATCCAAAGTAACCTAGCAGTACCCGAGTGGTTTTATAGAAAGTCATCTGTAACTTTTAAGGGAGAAAAACATCATGAGGATATGGACCAAAGATCTACTCGAGTGACGTTTACAGACTCCCCACTTGTTACCTTATATTGGCTAAGAAATCTTAAAAAGAAAGATAAATCTCTCTCTGAGCGCCATTTCTCTCTACACTTGCATCCTCCTTCGCTTCATCCACATTCACCAGTGACGTTTCCATCCTTGAGTGTCCTCGGAAAGGTGAAGATGAAGAAAGGCATGTTACATTGGTTTAAACATTTAAAAAGTGTGAGTTACTAAACGGATATAATTAGAATGTGTCTGATGATAAAACAAAAGAAAATCTGCCACTTAAATCAAATTGGCCGAATCATCAAGGATAGTGATCAATCAAGAGCCGTGGTGGCCGAGTGGTTTGAGCAGTTGCCTGCAACGCAAATGTCGCAAGTTTGAATCCCGACTGTACCAATGAGTTTTTCTGAACTTAAGTACAGTGATTAGTCACACCACGAGCTTTACGGTGAAGGAAAACACCGAGAGGAAACCTGCATACGTCTGAGAAGAAATTCAAAGTCGTATGTATAGTCGTGCTTGAGTAACGGCGATGGACTCGCCATCTATCACGTTGTCACCTAATATACCTCTGGCGGAAAGTGGGTGTGTGGGTATTACCTATACACCTCTGCCTACCCCTTCGGGGACCCTTGTGGGAAGACGTGAGGATATATTATTATTATTATTATATCAAGGATAGTAAGAGAATTTAATGCAATAATTTATGAAAATATTAATGGCAGTAAGTCTAGTCTGGAAGGGACTGGTGCTGGGCTTTCTATACATACCCCGTGTGGGAATCTGCGTGATGATGTAGCTGGACATCTATACTATTTTCAACACGAACAAAATGATGAATGAGCCTAGCCCACACCCACACGTGTGGTGTCTTACGCGCGTTTGTTGAAATCGTAAACGCATTAGTAATGTTATGTGGGTAGACGTTGATTGGGCCTAATTTTGTTTTCGTTTGAGGTGAATAACCCTGTTGGTGTAATGAATTCAAAATTATGTCTCATTACGGAAATTTATGGTCAAAACGTTTAATGGCGTCTTTAAGGGTCAGTGTGAATCTAACGAAGGAGATCTGTAAGCATGGAGAGAACTTGAGCTCTATTTTACTCTGCCTACCCCGTGAGAGATTCAGTGTGATTATATGATGATGATGATGATGAAATGTTGACCTTGCCTATACCGTTTCTTGTATTGATGTGTACAAAGAACTCTTCGGTTACTGAGTACATACACGCATTGCTTGCAATCGCCCTTGCAGTAAATTTTATAAATATTAATACCGTATCCAATTATAGTCACATTTGTTACATTTGTAACGTAATTCAATGTTACAAATGTAAATCATATGTATTAGGCTTTCGTTGTTATGCTCAAGGCTTCGCCCGAGTGTCTAATTACTTCCATTAAGCACTGGGTATGATTTCTTTGTTCATTTATCTGTCGGCAAATTGCGTATATCCTTTACTACATAGCTTAATGTTAATCATACATATAGTTACATAATTACTATACTGCCTGTGTCGCGGGTTCAATATCCGCTTGTAGTAAAAAATCGGCTGATGATCATGTTTCTTTGTATTGTATTGTCTGTCTTAGTTGGTATGTGTTGCTTGATGCCTATGCATTAACCTAACTTCGCTCTTGGCAAATACTTCCTGGAATGGAAAAGCGTTCAAAATTCGAGGCCGATCTGGTTCAAACAGGCTAATACAATATCTTGAAAGTTTTGACCAAATATGAAGGTCTTGAAAGTAACTTTAAATACTTTGTTTTTTTTATAATATAATTAATAAATATTTAATAAAAAGTATATAACATTATATAATACCTACAAAATTTTATTTGTCAAGCTTCATCACATCATTTTGTTTTGTAGCATTTTGGGTTTTCTTAAAAAACAATAAAAGATTAACTCAGCTCTTGCTGAAAACAATTTAATTTTCTGTATATGCGTTTACTTTATCTTTCCGTTCAACACGAGAGTTTCAACTAAATCCACAAGCGTCTATTGAGTATAATTTTAAATGAACGATAGCTAACTGCTCTCCATCATTAGATTCCGCTTCCTATGATTTCTTGCTTGAATTGTAAGCTCGTGGCAATTTTTTCGCCCATCAATTTTGCAATTTGCCAATGTATAACCGCACTACACATAATTGCCAGTTGTATAATAGCTCAGCGGTTGGATCACTATGTTTTGCATTTCTGATATGAAGAGGTATATCATGATGATCGTCGTCATTCCACTCGCCAAAGCCGGCACTTTCATTTAATTGCACAAACGTTCGTAATTCGATAATTTCATATTTGACAAATGATCGATCGTGTAGCTCTCGATTGTTAGTTTATAACTCACATGTTGACGTTATTATGTTGCACAATTTAAATTCTAAATTTAATTAAAAAGTAATTGAAGTATGCATAAGAATGTGCTTATCAAATCTAGTAGTCGTGGCTTGAGTAACCGCCTACGAAATCAAGATTGCAAGTTCAAACCCCGGTGACCTGTAGCAATGAGATTTTTCATACGGTGATTTAACACACCACGAGCTTTGCTTTAGTAAATTTGCGTTGGTTTACTACTACGTAAGTTAAAGACTCTGCGACGGTGTCACTTAAAAGCACTGACGAAATCAGCGCGCTGATCCTTTCATACTTGTTTCACTTCATCCACTTTCATTATTCCCTTCATACATGCTCTTCGGTTGAGGGTACTCATGAACTGGCCTTTCTTCAAGACGTCCCTGATTTGGCCTCGAAACCTCCGCCTAGGGTACGCGTGAAGATATATATAAAGATATTGAAGTAAGCAAAATATTTTACTGAATTACTTATGGCGGAAGTACACTCGTTTAAACGTGAAACAATTTTGTATTTGAATATGTGTAGACCAAACAATCGTTTCTTTTTATAGTTTTCAACAGGCATGGAATTTAAAGGGCCGTTCAAATGTTTACTTATAAATCAAACCTCAGGAACAACATTATTCAAAGTTCTCAGTACAATAGTGCACGCGTTCTCCAATATTACCGTATTGTTTGAACTGGGAATTCTCGTGCAGCTGCGCTGATGCAACATTTTGAAAACCATGAAACAATGCGTTCGTACACTCCGTTTTGTATTGAGTTAATATCGAAGTCAAATACTGTTGAGTCGGCAATGGAGAGAGTTCATACGCAAATGTACATGTGTGTGTTTCTGGAGGTTCTTGAACTTTGCAGTTAGCGAGGTCGAAATATTCTATTTCATGCCATAGTTGACATTTTAATGACGTATTATGTCTCTCTTTACAGGTAATACAGTTTTCAAAGTACCTAGCTAGCGAAGGATAAGGTTTGGTTTATTTAAATTATCCGTGTCTTTAAAAGAGGTCATTAAGACTAAGAATGAGTATCGAGTACGCAAACCCATATTTTAATCTCGAAATATTAAGCCTTTCATGCATAATCTGTTGTTAGCATAGCCTGTGAAGTAATAAACTTTATCAGCCTGTCGGGGCATTGCACCTTTGCAATTGTTTGAACCTACCCACTGATTACTACAAGCTGACTAATAGAACTTTCGAAAATGAGTGAAGTACTGATGATGAGACCAAAATGAAGGACTTATCTGAAATTGTGTCTAAAATTCCTTCTGATTCTGCGTCTGATAAAACTGCATCACGCAAAGACACTTACGGTGTAAGCAGAGAGTACAGTTTTTTATCTACTTCTTAAATGTTGTTCTCCATCACTGCGATTATTCACCGCATTTAAATGCAAGAAAAGTTCATTAACATTCCATGGAAGAAGCGTATATAGACAATTTTCCAACTGGTGTTAAACAGAGTTATCAAACGCCACTAATGTAGCGATATTGACGCTGAAATAATGTGTCCTGATCGCCTTACAATATTGAATCACGCCCATGACAAACAGATCGTTTCCCACCAAATAGTGCAAAACATTAACAGGTCAGCCTTTCTCTAAGAGTGAAACTGTAACTGTGAAGTAAGCAATCGACCACAATGCAAGCCAATCTGCCCGCAAATCATAATAATGACCAGAATAATGGTAGTATGCACCTGCAATTCTGACCGTCGGAACTGGTTGCAGCGGACTTTGTATGCGATTCAAGTTTACACACTAGTCATTACCATTTCCATAAGCCATAAGGAGTTTCATTGCCAAATGTGGCGATTTTAAAATTAGCCCCTAACAAATAGTTTGATGCTTCACGCCTTAGTAGGAAGGATAGCGTTGCTACAACCTTTATTTCGCTTATTACAATTTTCAAGAGACAGATAGCGAGTTCATCGCCGTTTTCCGGGCACGACGACGACGAATGTAGTCTCAGACGAATGAAAATATCCATTCGATGTTTTTCCGTCACCGCAAAGTTCGATACATAACTGCACTTATCTTTAGAATAACCCATAGGTACAATTCACTACTATATAAATACCTCTGTCATCATAACTTGGCATAGTTTGATTCCTGAAAGAGAACCTTGTATTTAGATCTTTGATGAAGTAGCTTTTAAAAGGTCAGCTCAACAATGCAGCCGCAGTTACAATATCTTTATGCATATAACCCACAATTACTTCATATAACATAACTGCACCCCACAAAGAACACGTGCACAATGCCGGCTCGCACAGCTGCGTGTTGGGCAACTAACGAATTGTTACCCTCCGAGTGACAGATAAAGTAATAACTACAGGTATGTTAATTATTTAGACGTTTAATATCAAGGAATTTACAGTTGGAGTACGCAAATATATATTTAAAGTAGATTTTTACGTTTTTCCGTCGTCTTCAATAACCTGAATGAAATGAATCAGAATCAGCCAAACTCTGCCTCTGTATCATAATTATAATATTTTATTTGCAAGACCTACTATAAATAGGCGTTACAATTTCCAATGTACAAACTTGTTTTGCTGGGTAAATTCCAGTATGCCAATATAGTGTACTTTTTTAAAGAACTATCATCAAATATTAGAGTAATCTATATATATATAGGAGATCCCATTTTTGAACTGACTCATCACGAAATCTCAGGAACTATATGGCCGATTGACTTGAAATTTGGTAGAAGTATTCCTTACGCGATGTAGAGGTCAGCTAAGAACGGATTTTATGTAACTCAACTTTTTTTTTAAAACACGTTTTTAACTATTGCCTCCATTGGGGAAGCAATAGTTGAAAAACGATTTTTTTTTTACTTTTTCACCCGGGCGAAGCTGGGCGGGACAGCTAGTAGAATATATATAAATATATACTGATGAGTAACATCACGAATCCATTAAATTAAAGAAGAGGGTAACATCACAAATGTTAATACATCCAATATATGTTTAACCAACCACGTGTTGACAGCATTAAACTCCAAACACGGGGCATCCATTCACCGGTTTCCGAATGAATCATCCATCCACCGACTTAAATTAGCATAGGATTTGCATATAGTATTGTTACAGTCATTGTTATCGATGGCAATATATGCTAAATACACAAGTTATTACGTAACTAAATTTCATCCTTTTGTAGTATGTACAATATCTAATGTATGGCCTTTGGCTCCTAAAGTGTCACTTATCACAAATTGTATTATAGGTCATTCATAAATTTGAAATTTCTTTACTATACGGTATATTATGGTGTTGTGGAAATCTTTATATGTCTATGATAAAATGTTGTAACACGAGAATTTGATAAAAGTGAACATTGATGGATCACAAGCTATTTTTATCTTCTCAGACGCATGACTGGAAATATTATGCAAAAGGTTCAAGTACACAATAATACAGATTGTATGAACCCAAGTAATCCAACGCTTTGAAAAACTACATGTTTAGAATGCACTATAATTTGTTGGAGGACGTTGTCTGTTTACAGATGAGTCACAAACATTTCGTAAGCCACTACAAACTGCGGTTTCTCATTTATGACAAAACTGTAATTCTGACATTGCAAATGGCCCAACAAAATGTTCTTGGGATGTTTTTTCTATTTGCATCACTCGGAAATTTTACACAGTTTTATAGATGTTTTTGTACATCGTTGTCGTATTTATTTCATAACTGTTATTGTGTTCGATGAAGGTTGTATGAAACTGGGATTGATTGAAACCCGTTTTCTCAATAAAAGCCAAAGAGCTACAAGTGAGATTAACAGGCAAGAAGAAAATTGCAAATTTGTCAGCTTCTTAAATTTTGGAATATTTGAGTGCATGCTACACGCCCATTGATCTCATAACAATAAAACAACATAATATTGATTTCTCAACATGGCGAGTCCAATTTTAGAAAACGAAGTTTTCTTTCCCAAATATTTACGACAAAAAGCAGAGTTTGTTTGGGGCTATTATTTAAAACACAAAATTAGGCAAGTATCATAAATACTAAAAAAAATATGCTGTTAATCAGTTATTCCTTTGTTTTCTATTCTCAAGTCAAATCACAGATCAATAGGTGAATATTATTCGTTGTCTGATCCGTATCAAGATGTCGATTTCACAGCTTCGTT
>JACCPG010002223.1:0-18137 GCA_016069955.1 Drepana arcuata | reverse complement strand
TACTACCAATACCCCTCTGCCTACCCCTTCGGGGACTTATGTGGGAATGTGTGCGGATATTATATATTTTTAGCGTAATAGCACGCACCAGGTATCCGCTAGTACATAATATTAATGAATCATCTATTTAGTGAAAGTAATTAGCAAGAGATTGGTATAAAGCATGTTATATGAGAAGCGAAGCGTCGACTAGTAAAAACTGGAATGGATGAGGGCGAGGCGAATTGTAGTGACTTGGCAATTGTGTCCGGCTACCGGGCTATACAGGGAGATAGCATTTTATTAAACATAAAAATATATATAATATATATATATATATATATATATATATATTATTGGAACCGTTATAATCCTACTAATATTATAACTACTCGTAAATGTATGTGTGCCTCTAACTTCTTCAAACTGAATTGGATGAATGATTGGCACAGTGATAATATCAACTGCATAAATACATCCGTTGGATAATATGTTTTAATCCAGAAAAAACTACCTATGAAAAAAAATTAGAAGAGAAAAGAGAAGAAGAGGAAGACCAAGTTTGACAGATCAAAGAACAAGAGTATATCACGGTGTATAGGGAGATCAAAGTGACGCCGACGAGAACTCAACACTTAAGTGGTAATGATATAAGGTAATATTGTATAGCTTTTTGATTTGTGAGTTTGCTTGCTTTTGTAAGGCGCCTTACCACGCGAATACAGGTGTAATAGCACCCACATCTTGCCGGAAATATCTTCGATAAATAATTTCAAACAAGGCATTACATAAGCCTTTGAATTTCGAAATAAACACTGTACTGTTTCCGCGATTGACTTTCATGCTCAAGTTTTTTCAGATCGGGGTTTGAACCTACCAACGTATACCTCAAGTAAAGGTTTACGATCTCAAGGGTCTCCCAAAGCGGTGACAAAGGTCTACTCTACGATACTTTTGGGTGGCAACAATGACTGATGGCGAGTCAATGGCTGTTTCTCAATCACGATCATACATCCATACGACTTTAAATTTCTTTTTTGACAGTATGGAAAAGGGGCAATAAGGAACACCCCGTACATTAAATTAAGAAAAAAGAGATAAGACCTATTGTAATAGATCCATACATACCAAAAAGGGCCCAGCGAACGAACAATTCTATTTTGCCGATTAATAACGACATCCAAATCATTATTGCAACGCGATAAAGTTCAAAATTGCGGTGAAATATTTTAGTTGAGGTGAACTCCACTTTGTCATCTTAGATAGGCAACCAATAGTTAAAGTAAGAGTTAATATCAGAAGTTTATATTAACCCGGATATTTGGTATCAGTTTTTTTTATTAATATAAGTATTGGTTTTTTGTTAGATCGTTCGGTACCTACTTGTTCAAACCATCTCCTATTTGCGGTAAGCATTCAGAATTATTGATATATATCTGTAACCTCACGCCTTCCCATAAGGGTAGGCAGAAGCGTATCGCCTCTTTTCGCCGAATTTCTTTCACGACTGTACAAATAAGCCTTTGGATTAATTTCTTAAGAATATGAACGATCCCTATCGATGTTTTCCTTTACTGTAAGGCTCAGAAACAACTTGTTGGAACAGTCGAGGTTCGAACCTGCAACATTGGTTTGCAGGCAAATCAAACCACTGGGCCACCCCGGCTTTCATAACAGTAAACCCTCAAAACCAATGCATAAAATAAAGCAGGTCTTGCGGTTTACATCAACTTTAAAATGTTATAGTTTTTCCTTAAAGAAATCGAATGCGGCTTTTTACTGATGCATCGATGCCACAATAAAATCGATTCCAAAATATCGAATTGCTACTCTGTTACTGTTTAATGGGCGGTGTTATCCGATAGTTTTTTCTGTGCATTTCGATTTTACTTCATGCAAAATTGATTATACGACTCAATGATTTTAGTATTTTATAGATATCTGCCGTGGTGGCCGAGTGGTTCGAGCAGTTGCCTGCGACGCAAAGGTCGCAAGTTCGAATCCCGACTGTACCAATGAGTTTTTCTGAACTTAAGTACAGTGATTAGTCACACCACGAGCTTTGCGGTGAAGGAAAACATCGACAGGAAAACTGCATACGTCTGAGAAGAAATTCAAAGGCGTATGTATAGTCGTGCTGGAGTAACGGCGATGGACTCGCCATCTGTCACGTTGGCACCTAATATACCTCTGGCGGAAAATGGGTGTGTGGGTATTACCTATACACCTCTGCCTACCCCTTCGGGGACCCTTGTGGGAAGGCGTGAGGATATATTATTATTATATAGATATCTGGTAAAAAAAATGATTTTCAATTTATCTGTAAGTAGGTATACATATTTAACTACAAAGCAAAGTGACAAACACATTCGAAGATAAGTTACCACCACCTATGAACGTGGTGGACGAGTGGTTTAAGTAGTTGCCTGCGACACAAAGATCGCAAGTTCGAATTCTGACTGTACAGTGATTAGTCACACCACGAGTTTAACGGCGAAGGAAAGCATCGAGAGGAAACCTGCATACGTCTGAGAAGAAATCATCATCTCAAGAAATCATGCTTGAGTAACGGCGATGGTCTCGCCTTGTGTCACATTGGCACCTAATTAATATATATCTTTGGTGAAAGTGGGTGTGTAGGAAGGCGCGAAGAAGACACCTATAAATAGTTAAGTGACTAACTTAACGTAACTTTTTTTAACTTAAAATAGTAACACACTGTCCCCTTTAGTCACGCTCTTTATTTTCCAATCGAAATACCTTTCATAGGATTTTTTGATTGTTTTATATAAATTCTAAGCACTTTTTGTATGTTCCTTTGAGAGTTTGATGCGGCGTGAAAAGGTTCTTGTCTAGAGGTTGTGGCAAAGGAGGCTTTTTTCTTCATAATAATATGAGTATAATAATAATAAAATTATATATCCTCACACCTTCCCATAAGGGTCCCCGAAGGGGTAGGCAGAGGTGTATAGGTGCATAGGTAATACCCACACACCCACTTTCCGCCAGAGATATATTAGGTGCCAACGTGACAGATGGCCTTTGAATTGCTTCTCAGGCGTATGCTGGTTTCCTCTCGATGTTTTCCTTCACGGTAATGCTCGTGGTGTGACTAAACACTGTACTTAAGTTCAGAAAAACCCATTGGTACAGTCGGGATTCGAACCTGCGATCTTTGTGTCGCAGGCAACTACTCGAACCACTCGGTCACCACGGCTCCTTAATAAGAATATATATATTAAACATTTAAAAAAATACCTTACCTAATTATAATAGAAATTAAAATAATTATAAAGTAAATCGCGTATTTCTGTCTTGAAAGGATGGCTCTACGTGATATCTACTAATAATAAGTAGTAACCCACAGATGGTCAACTCACTGACAAAGTCTGTCATAAATAATGTCATGAATGTCAAGTGCTAGAGCGTATGACTCTAGCATCACACTTTACACTATTATGACCCTAACTTGATGATAATAGAAGCCAAAATGCTAAGAATAATATAAAAATCGATCTCTAAACACATCTTGTACCATCATACGTTTCAATACAAAAAGCTTCTTCGAAAAACGCCATCTACACGGACCGAACAATTTTGATCGTTTTTTTGCAAAATTTTATAGCGTCACTTTTCTTACTAAATTCGTTTTAACCTCTCGATCACATTTTTTTTGTTTTCAAGTAACAAAAGTAGAGAACATTTCATACAAGGTATACAAGTATTGCGTACGCACTTGATAACTACACGGTATACAAGATTAATGTTACTTTTGGAACATAATGTACGCAAGAAAACGCAATGCCGTCAATGAAACCGGACTTTAATATTACGCTATATAGAGCGACCATGTACCGTTGGCACTTGGTGTAATTCCATATTTCAAGCTAAAGATAATTTATAATTATAAAAATAATTTGTTTTTCACCATCACAAGTTGTACAAGGTTAATAATTTAAATTATTATAAAATATTAATATTATATACATTTCTTGGTTCGTGGGTAAATTATAGGGTATATATAATAATACATCGTCACGCCTTTCAAAGTGGTACCCGAAGGGGTAGGCAGGTGTATAGGTAGTACCCATACACACACATTCCGCCAGATATATATTTTATTAATTGTCCTATCTAATCTGTCACGTTGGCAGCTAATATACCTCTGGCGGAAAGTGGGTGTGTGGGTATTACCTATACACCTCTGCCTACCCCTTCGGGGACCCTTGTGGGAAGGCGTGAGGATATAATATTATTTTTATTTTTAGATTTTTATTTTATATTTTTTTAAATAATATAGTGTTTTTTTGGAAGAAATTACATTGTTAAAAAAAATAACATAACACATCCTAACATAGGAACAAACACGTTTGCCTAAACTATTAAACTCCATACTCTTTTAAATTCCGACAAGCCGTTGAATATTAAGAAATAATAAACAGACAACGTTTCGTTCTTATTATATTTATACGGATGAATGCGTTTTTCATTATAGTTCATTGCCACGAACTCTTTTCATCTGTTTATACCATTTTTTTTAACCCACTTTATATCATAATCAATTCACTTTGTTCGATATAAATAACGATCTATTTCATAACTATAGAGGTAACTAGCCTTCGCACGCGACTCTGTCTGCCTCGTGTAATCGTGTTTCATCAATCCTTGTAACAGTTTATTTTTCAATACAACACCCTGATGTAACAAACGGTACAATACGATTTCTAAACTTGTTTTGATTAAGGTCTTAATTAAATTACGTTAAAATAGTTTAGCGATTGTGTATAAAAGTTGCAGAAAATGGAAATTTGGAACAAACATTTTATTTAGGAAAATACTTTTTTCATAAACGTCCTCTCTGTTCCTAAGCTACTTAAGGCAACATGATACCTATTCCCTCACGGAGTGGGTAGAGAGAGTAGAGCGCCAGCACTCTCTATACTTACAGACATCCGTCGCTTCATACACGTTCATCAGTCTTTTCGTAAGTATATCACCGGTTTTGAGTACGAGCAAACAATATATGTGAAGAAAGATTGACGAAACAGATATACAAAGCAACAGTATGTCCAAGAAGAGGCAGAGGAAGACCACGTTCCAACTACCTGAATCAAAACGATCGGATGCTCAAGAACGGGGACGTCAAAAGTACTCAAAACCGACGGACATGTATGAAGAGACGGATGAATGTAGACGAAGCGAAAGAGATATGTAAGTCTAGAGGGAACTGGCTCTCTATACTCTGTCTACCCCGTTAGGGACCTAAGCCCTGTGTTCAGAACACAGGGCTTGTAGTAAAGGGTCAAGAGATCAAGCTTTTGATACCGTTGATAGCTCCAAAAGGACAATCGTTATGTATAAAACAATAATTTCAATTCGACATACATCTTAACAAGTACAATCGTAAAAACCACTTGATACTAAATACACGAATGTTACGAAAATAATTCTTGTTTCCGAGAAAACGACAAATTACGAAGGTGAACTTGATGTTGAGATACCTTATACAACAATATTGCTGGTTAAATTATAGAGTTAAGACAGATTTGGATCTTTAAGGAGGCAAAAAAAAATATTTTTCTACAGGCTAAGGCAGTTAGGAAAATTGTTTTCTTAACATTTTATTGTTGAGAGTTTTTAGCTGTTCTTCTCTGTAGTGTATTATGAAATATATGCCATAAAATTGTTTGCATTTTGTTTTATAACGAGGCTATATTAATAGAGTTCTGCTGTCTGCTATATGCTCTAAACTTTTTAGTAAGTTCAAAACATCGTTTATTTCGTCAGATTTTACCATAAATGCTTTCAAATTATGATATTATTAAAGAAAATTCCTACTGCCAAAAGCGAGGCAGACGTTTTCATCGCGTTCATTGACTTACTTAAAATCGGTAGTTCGAGAATAATTTCGAAATTCCAACGAAACTCAGCTTAGGCGGTTTAAGCCACAATACTGACCGTAATGATAAAATTTCATTACCTAATTCCTCACAACCGACACAACTGAGTGGCCTGAGGCCCAACTGGCATGACACGATAAAATCTTAATTCGCAGACACAACATGTTCTGGCCACGATATACCTATTGTTCGTTTGATACAGGATCATTTGCGTTTGGAAGGAACCGCTCTGGCATTAACTAGGGGCTTGCTCCTTGGTCTGTATTTGCAGTTTTCTCTTCAACTTTAATCATGGATGGATGGATCTGAGGAGTTCTTTCAATTGTCGTAGCCGTAAATTTTAAATGCTTCTGATATAATAAAAAAAAAATTGAATCGATTTCTATACCTACTTACTTTCATTGTCGTATTCATTAAGACTCCTAAAAATATCCATGTATGTTTTATGGCAAATTTGGAGATTCGTGTAGGTACCTATGTTATTCTTAGGTTGAACTGACCAGTTTCAGTCCAGGCGAATGAACTCTTCATTGTTATTTTTGTTATTTTAGTCATTTTACAATTTATTTTACAAATGTTGGATATCAACAAATTATGTCCATCTGACTTATCGATTTCTACAAATGCGCCAACATTGAGAAACAAATGAATGGAAAGAACGCGTTTGATTGTCTTAGCTGATGTTAGAGATATACAAGTTAAAACCACTTGTCATCAGGCATCATTTGGTGACCTCCGTCGAATTTTTATACGTAGATACATACGTATAAAAATTCGTTGGGATAAACCTACAAATTGTGTAGTACAATAACATGTTATTACTTCCTGTATACCTCCTAAGACATTATGAGGTAACTGACGGCGTGATGTAAAAAGTACCTATGTTAGAAACCAGTATGACAATGTCGTTCAGATACAGATCAGGAAATACTTTGGACAACAATTTCGCCGTTATGCGCGTGGACAATTAAGATTTTTTTTATCATCTTGTTTCATTACTTAAGTTTTTCAAAGTCGTAACTTAAATATGCCGTTTCTTAATAATAACATACAAACAACATTAACACTTTCTATATTGCTAAAAGCTCCAATTGAAATAAGCACACAAATTAATGAGGCGCCAATTATAGTTACGATAGCAATAAAATATTTAATGTTAACTTGTATTCAATGACTTGTTGAATTTTGACAAATTGTTGTTAATAAGAAATGAAGGTAAGAAAAAAACAAAAGCAGTTCAACATGTCATTCAATACCAATATTAAGAAAAACTAGTTAGTATTAAAACTAAAAAATAAAAATATAAAGAAAAAATGAAACGTGCCCAGGTTCGAGATGCGATTGGTTGGATGCTTGTTGCTGCCGACAGATATCCGGGCTTGTCTGTACGAACCAGGAATGGGTGAAGGCGGGGTTCAGGCCTGGGTTGAGGGCCGACCCTGGGCCCGGCAGGCCCATCACTCCGGGTAACCCGCCGGGCCGCTGGTGGTGATGGAACCCAGCCGAGGCTACCGCGTAGTCCATAGCCACTGTCTGATACGGCAACATTATCACAACACTACCCAAAAACAATTAGATTGACTCGACAGTTTCACACAGTTCCCGCGAATTTTCACACCACATTTTGGAATACCAAATCAAGTATCGAAATTGTTCTGGTGCGCTACAAGTTGAGCTGTCAAAACAGTTCCATCTTTGAACTCACTTGTCACGAACGCTCATTTCTTTCTACAGTCAGGCTTAGTTCATTCGTTATCACAGTCTGTACAGTTTGCTATCACCGTTCACAAGTCGAGCCAGGGTGCCGTTATTTCATGCGTTTTCAGTTATCAACCGTAAGCCTTGTTCTATTTTCGCGGACGATCATTTACGTGGCTAGGCTAGCTATTCACAGGGGAAAAGTCACGCACAACCACCCACTTAATAAATATTCTGGGCATATATCCGTTTTTACGCGGACGTGACTCCCGGGATACTGTCCGATTTTCACGTACCGAACGCGCGGCCGATTATCGAAAACAGTTGCATGCGTCCCCCTCCTTCGACCTCGGACGTGCAACTGAGACCAAGCACGCGCCAAACGCGACTCTATCACACTCGCCGTAGACATCCTGTAAGCTTAGCTCTCGGGTATTAGAGCAGGACGCCGCTCTATAAAAATAAGGGACGCGTATCGATCCGACGTCACCGCCGAGTTGAAATCCTGCGTCGTTACACGGGCCGTAATAGGCGGTTACGTGATTGGGCGTGGCCCGGCCTATTAAGTTGAATTGTCGCACCCTGATTGGTTGAAATTGCTAGTAGTCGCCTACGTGATATGTTCGGGAATACGTTTATAGCTGGTGCTCATAGAATATAATAAGTGTGTTGTAGCTTGGATGCGCGCCAGTAGAGATGCGGCTTGTTGCGGTTTCGATCCAAATTCGCGTGATGGTTTTAATTAACAGCCGTGACCTGCTAATAGGTGCTAAGGAGGTGAATATTAAAACTGGCAATACGGTTGGATGAACGTATAGCTACGTGAGGGGCGTGGCACGTGGCAGCTATATTGATTCTCCGATTACCTACTTTATACGAAACAAACGTATACCCAACCCGTCATCCTTTGTCCGAGAGTCAACTTTAGCCCAAACGTGGAGAAAACCCACGCTCAGCGTAACAAACACTTTATTTAAGCACTAAAGTATGTATTAAAATAGAGTCTTCACTTGGAACATTACGAAGACATGCTTCTACCTACACGTAGTTACGCAGGTAACTAAAGCCTACATAGAAACTTTTCTTTGAAACAAGTGAAAAACTAAATAAATGCCTTAGGACAATTCCGCTCGAGTTGCCTTAGTCCCAAGCTTAGAAAAGCTTGTTCTATGGAAGCTAGATAACGATATACATACCTACTGATATAGATAGATATATACGTAAATACATAGGACATCCGAGACTCAGGTAGAAATACACGTGTTCATCAAACAAATATCTGCCCTGAGTGGTAATCGAACCTGCGACCTCAAGCTTCGCAGTCAGGAGCTCTGAACACTAGATCAGAAGGCCGTGTTATAATTTGTAAAGTTAAATCATTTGTAACAATTCTTATAACAGATTACAAGGTGAAGTAATCCTTCAACCACAAAAGTAATTGAGTCTGAAGAGTCTGTAAATTCAATACTCTATGCAATTGGACAAAATATTGTAGATCATGAAATACGCCACGTTTGAATCATCGCAGGCTGATGGGCAGTTACCTATCTAAATTAGGCGTATGCTACAAATGGCCGGCAATCAAACCGGAAGCCGCAACTGCGACCAATTCCGGCTAACGTAACTGGACAGTTTAGAAAGCACTGTATGAATCGGATCATCAATTTACAATGCGGACTGTACTTAAATGGCGGGGGTGTTTTACATACATACATACATATCATCACGCCTAACGGGGTAGGCAGAGAGTATGGAGCACCAGTTCTCTTACATACCTCTTTCGCTTCGTCCACATTCATCAGTCTCTTCATACATGCTCGTCGGTTTTGAGTACTCTTGACGTTCCCATCCTTGAGCGTCCGATGGGGTGTGGGGTGTGGGGGTGCTTTAAGGATTCAATTAAAGCCTCTTTGTCAGTATCCTGGTCGGCTAGGTACGTACCAATAGGTAGATACCTGATACCTCGCACCTACTTTTCAACTAAAATAGTTTTCATCATCCTATAAAAATTCCGTAGGAATAGGCAGAGTTATATAGGTAGTGCCCACATACCCACTTTCCGCCAGAGATACATTTTAGGTGCCAACGTGACAGATGGCGAGTCCGTCGACGTAGCTCCAGTAAGACAATTCAAGCGCCTTTTAAATTTTTCTCAAGAGTATGCAGGTTTCTTTACCGTAAAGCTAGTGGTGTGACTAATCACTATAAGTTCAGAAAAGCTCATTGGTACAGTCGGGATTCGAACTTGCAATCTTTGTAGTGCAGGCAACTACTCGATAAACTCGGCCACCACAGCCACGGCACCTATTTAAGAAGAACAGCACTATTGTGAGATTATATAAGATATAAAAGCCGTGGTGGCCGAGTGGTTCGAGCAGTTGCCTGCGACGCAAAGGTTGCAAGTTCGAATCCCGACTGTACCAATGAGTTTTTCTGAACTTAAGTACAGTGATTAGTCACACCACGAGCTTTACGGTGAAGGAAAACACCGAGAGGAAACCTGCATACGTCTGAGAAGAAATTCAAAGGCGGTATGTATAGTCGTGCTTGAGTAACGGCGATGGACTCGCCATCTGTCACGTTGGCACCTAATATACCTCTGGCGGAAAGTGGGTGTGTGGGTATTACCTATACACCTCTGCCTACCCCTTCGGGGACCCTTGTGGGAAGGCGTGAGGATATTATTATTATTATTTTTCCCAGTACCTACCTAGACTAGATGTGTTGCTCTTTGCAGAGCCCGGAAGCATGATTTTTCAATTTTAACACTGTGGAGAAGCCTTATTAATTCTTAGTCATTAAGTTGGCATCTTGCTAAATCAGCATAATTAATCTGTGATGGCAAATCAATTTGTTCTATAAACCTATGTGATAGTGCGTCTGCTACAATATTATCACGTCTGCTTTATGTGTTGAATATTGCGAAAGTATATATTTAAGAACAGAAAAGGTTGAGGTTTCCCCTGGAGAGTACAGCATGGAGTTCTTCAAGAAGTGTGTGAAAAGATTCCTGCAGTGTCGGCAGCGCGCGAGTGATACCCCTGGTGTTGCAAGCGTCCATAGGCGGCGGTAACCGCTTGCCATCAGGCGGACCGCATGCTTGTTTGTCACCAAAGTGTGGTATAAAAAAAAAAGAAAACAATTTATAATTTACAAATACCTACTTGTCTGATATACATTATAATATACAAATACATCTCCAGAACGAGTTGTTACAGAATTTCTTGTTCACACAATTAATGTGAACATTAGATTAACATACATATATAACATAGATCGGTATTGAATTAGGGCATGAGTGTGTGTGTGTGTGTGTGTGTGTGTGTGTGTGTGTGTGTGTGTGTGTGTGTGTGTGCGTGTGTGTGCGTGTGTGTGTTTGTGTGTGTGTGTGTGTGTGTGTGTGTGTTTGTTAGGTAAAATTCTAATTATTGCCAATCACGATTGTACAATTGTTGTAAAACCGCGCATAGGTACACAGGTAGAACTGGCATCGGTGTAAGAGCAATATTAGGTAACAGTACAAGTCAATAACTTATAATGCTCCAAAAATACAAGTTCCAAGGTATGGGGATGAAAAGAAGGTAGCTAACATCATATCGAAAAGTTCGTTAGAACAATGACCCTTACCTATACAATGGGTAGAACACACACAGGGAGGCAATAGGGGTAATATCAGCGTCCTATTAATGCTTAAATGTATACTGTTTCTACAATTAATGCATATAACAAGATAAAAATTAGAATGACCATTCAATATGTATTCCTAGAAACATTTTCAATTTACAAACCATAATAACTAATTGGCGTGAAAACACAATTTTAAATGTGGAACGCAAAACATTTACTGGACACGAAACTGGCCGAAATTCTTAGCAAGGCTATTCGTAAAAGAATAAATTCTACCTTAAAAATTCAAAATAAGAACATTTTTTTTAAGTATTAATTTTTTTAGTTTTGTTTATCGAACGCTTCATTCACGACACCTCGCAGAAATTAATAGTGCAATTTAATACTTTATTGGGTTACAATTGGGTTGGAAATGCTTGTGGTGTGGCTTTGTTTTCGTCAAGTGTTACGGTAAAGTGTCTGGTTATAATCAATAAAGAGATCGTTCTAGTGGACACGGTCACGTGGGGAGTAGAGACGCGCGGACGCGTTGGTACGCAGGCCTGCGACTAGGTGGACGAGCGATAGCGATAAGCGAGAGAGGACACTTTGCGCATACTAAACTAATAAAAGCAGCAAACATTTGTTCATATTTACTTGTTGTGTATATACTTATTAATAATAATAAGCTGCTATTTAAATGTATATCAATTATATTAATAAAACGTAATTAATTAAATGTTATAAATAGCATCTTAAATAAATGGCCGACATGATATCATACACGCTTATTTTAATCGGGTTCGCGGAATTATACACAGGGATTACTTTTATCTAAATAAAAAAAAAAATCTAAAGGCTATATACTATTATCGCTGGAGATACACTAATGTGCCAGGCGACACTCAGACGACCTTCACCTTCGGATGTTAGTAGACTGCCTCTTGTATCACCAAGAATCTGGTGTCCAAGCAAATTACCTAAACTAAGGTGTGAACTACTACATATACTTACACATTGTAGATGATTACTAAAAGCAAATATATGGTATTTTTCGATTTATTAAACTTATAAACATATTATCGTGGCAACCCGCCACCCGCTACCGCTTCACTACTAAGCCCGCAAGCTTATAGCGATGAAAACAGAAAACCTTCTTGTTGGATAATTCGTGATTTTCATTTTTTTTCTTCGATCCAAGGCGACAGGTGTCAGACCTGTCGTCCACGATCTTGACATTGTAAGATAGTTTTAGAGATTTCTGAACGTACCAATGGCGGGCCGGTTCGACGAACTCTCGCGGACTACTCGACTAGTACAGTTAACAACGTAATCGATTTTAGATGTGGAAAATTTGTCGCTAACCATTCGATTAGAGCTAATTCGAAACAATTTTTCGATTGAAGAATTTCCTTCATGGAATTAGATAATTTTTTTCACTCGTAATCGGGATGCGAGCTTCGTGTTGTATAATTTACGCTTTTATATAAATACGTGTCTGAATTTTATTAATCTGCTGCGCTTTTATATGTAAAGAAGTGTCTGAATAAAATAGTTTAAGTTACTTACGTCATTCGAAAGAATTTTAGGTTACAAGATTTTTTTTGTCTGCGAGTTAATTTGTTCTGCTGAAATCCGTTGTTGTTGTCACTTGGTAACTCGTAAAAAATTGCTAAAAACTCTTTGCATTTTTTTCTTTGTTATATCTCGCTCGTGGCGAGAGAATAACAGCCAAAAAAGTTACTAATGGCAAGTAAAATGAGGTGTATTTTTACTTTATATAATTAACTAGATAATATGGCGTGAAATTACAATTATTGGATCGAAATTGCGAGAAAATTGCATGAAATCTAACATCAATCGGATGCCTACCGTGGAAAATATTAGAGCTAATTTATGGAAGGCACTTGAGGTACTTTGGTGATGCTGTTATATATGACGTGTGTACATAGGCTTGGCTTTTGTTTCCATGTAATTAAGGTAGAGGTAAGTAGAGTCGTTATGACCGAGTGGTTTACTCCCTACCAAGGTTCGCATCCCGGCGAATTTTACAAAATATTTTTGACGGTAATTTAAAACACCGTGAAAGAAAAAATTTAAGGAAACGTTTAAACACGTTTGAGACGAAATCCAAAGCATTTATATACATATTTGGATACTTTATTTATATATTAAAGTTCTTCAATATTGGATATATTGCATGTTATAATTAGTTAGCTACCCCTACGTAAAAGGGAACAAATGTTAAAAAAGCAAACCGGGGAGTTTGTTTCGCCGTTTCTTCTCCTGGCAGGTATTTTTTCTTGGGAACGGTGGTAACTTTAGTCTATATTAAACGTGACGTTCAATAAGTGTTCCCTGTGTCCCTTATGTTGAATAAAATATTTTGATTTTGATTTTGATTTTGAGCTCTCTAGGTACAACTCTGGCCAAAATAACATACTCTATATACACTTCTCGTCATTAAGAGCTAGTCTTGTGTCTTCGTCTCCGAAATCAATTCCACTTACTGTCCAGCTCTGTTTAGCGCAATGTCAGTGTCCCATCTGTCACGTAGTCTAAACTAATAATATTATAAAGAGGAAAGATTTGATTGATTGTTTGTTTGTATTTAATAATCTCCAATACTGGACTGATTTGAAAAATTATTTCACCATTGGAAAGCTACATTCACCCTGAACTGACATAGGCTATATTCTCTTTTATAAAAAAAAAAAAAAAAAAAAAAAAAAAAGCTAAGTCTACGGACCGCTAGTAACTAAATAAAGAGATAAACGCTGGGCTCTTGTCCCTGATGCATGTTTTATTTGACACTGTTCGGCGCCTTTACCTAACTCAAAATTTTCTTTTGATGTTCCATAGAAAGAAAACCTTTTCTTCCGAATCAGAACTCAGTGTTACTTCAGCAACCCCCCGATCTTACTCACCCGGCCACCGCGGCGAATACAAAGCAGCATCGATCGCACTTGCCCCACATTCAGGGACGTGCGATGACCCGATAGTTAGTACAGGGTTACCCAACTCTCATTGGCACGATCGATTCTCTATGATATAGAACAAATCGATGGCAGATCAATACCAATCGATAACATTATAGGCTTTGTAGATTCTCAGATCTTGCTAACATTGTTATAATTATCTTGTTTTATGTATGTTTTGTATGGTAAGCAACGCCCTGTCGTCGGGCCTACGCTGTCCCCCATAATTAAGTACTATTGCTGTAACGTAAAAATATTATTATTGTATACCTAATCGAAGCCGTGAAGAGCCGTGGTGGCCGAGTGGTTCGAGTAGTTGCCTGCGACGCAAAGGTCGCAAGTTCGAATCCCGACTGTACCAATGAGTTTTTCTAAACTTAAGTACAGTGATTAGTCACACCACGAGCTTTACGGTGAAGGTTATCGAGGAAACCCGCATGTCTGAGAAGGCAAAACGTTGTATGCATGTATAGTCGTGCTTGAGTAACGGCGATGGACTCGCCATCTATCACGTTGGCACCTAATATACCTCTGGCGGAAAGTGGGTGTGTGGCCTACTGGTGTAGATCGTGGCCAGCCGAAAAGCCTGGGAAATTCTAATAAGAATCTTAGCAGCTACAATTCCATCATAGCTTATATCCGGTTATATCCGGTTTCAGACGAGGAAAGACACGGGCAATTTATTAGCTACGAGTTTGTGGAGGCTTCACGAACATTCACTTAAACACAAATAAACATATCCAAGTTAATCGCAAGGCTTATCAGCGCCGAAATTAGGGTACACACACGCATTAAGATGGCAACCCTGATACTTTGATATGAATTAAGATATTCTAATTTTAATTGCTGCCACTAGAATGGATGCAGTGTTGCCTAGTGAAAGAACATTTGCTTTTGTTTAGGGAGCTTTTGGATTTTGCATATCATCAAGCCGAGTCCCTAACGGGGTAGGCAGAGAGAATAGAGCGTCGGTTCTCTCTAGACTTGCGTACCTCTTTCGCTTCGTCCACATTCATCAATCTCTTCATACATGCTCGACGGGTCGAGTAGTCTTGACGCTACCATCCATGAGTGAATAATAGCGATAAAATATGAGGAGTTAATCACCAATAATAATGAGTACCAAGACTATGTATATAAGTATGAGATGGCGGGAGGCGATGGACTCGCCATCTATCACGTTTACACCTAATATACCTCTGGCGGAAAGTGGGTGTGTGGGTATTACCTTTACACTTCTGCCTACCCTTTCGGGGACCCTTGTGGAAGGTGTGTGGATATATTATATTATATATATTATAAATATAAAACTTACCCTAATTTTAACCCTTCCGAGGCGAATGCCCAAAACAATGATAACATCCAAACAACACCATAAAACTTTGCATATGGGATCAATTATACCCAAATTTGTGTAAGTAATAGATATGCGTGTAAATAAATTAATAAAACCACCCTCTTGTTAAGGGTTAAGATTTAAACGGAGATTCTAATCATGCAACCCTTTCCGTGAGGATACTGGTTCATTTTTGTTTAATACCGTCATTTTTATACTCGTATAAGACTTGCTTTGGACAGCGACTTTGTCCACATGGAAGTCCTAAAAACAGTAAAAATAAGCCGTATATGAATCGCTTTTGACATGATCCTTGCACATACATACATATATTTAAACACAAGCGAAAATACAAAATTGAAATGGTAATTCTAAAGCAATTTTGTATAATCCTCACGCCTACCCACAAGGGTCCCCGAAGGGGTAGGTAGAGGTGTATAGGTAATACACACACACCCACTTTCCGCCTGAGGTATTTAGTGCTAACGTGACAGATGGCGATTAATTTTTTTTTTTTTCGATTCAGGGTATTCAAAATCAAAATCAAAATCAAAATCTTTTTATTTCACATAGGCCCAGGTGGGCACTTATAAAACGTCGAAAAAGAAGCACGGTTCGGGTTGGTCGCTTCCATGGAGAAGAACCGGCAAGAAACTCCATGGTTACTCTTTTCAAATCATTAGACATTACAATGTATGGCTATGTATTAGGTATTACGGTAGGGCACGGATAGTAGAGCGCCAGTTCTCTCACATAATTGAGTATCGATTACCAGATATACCAGATTCGAGTATCTCTTGGCAATTCCATTCGTAATTTTTTTTTTTTTTGGGTGGGAAACAAGCATGCGGTCCGCCTGATGGTAAGCGGTTACCGCCGCCTATGGACGCTTGCAACACCAGGAGTATTACTCGCGCGTTGCCGACCCTGCAGAAATCTTTTCACACCCTTTTGAAGAACTCCATGCTGTACTCTCCAGGGAAAACCTCAACGGGAAATACAAAAGATAAGTTTTAAAATACAGCGTTAACGAAGTCGTGTATACTATTTAATAAATGAGAGAAACAGCACCCATTTCCACTGCGTATAACAAATCTAATACACAAAGACGAAACTCATAAACAAGATATTAAAGCCATCTCGAGTAAAAATACCGGTTCGCGTTGGTTCGAGCCGGTTCGAGCCGGTTCGAGCCGGATATGAGTTTAGAGTTCATCTCGCATTCAGCGCATGGCGTGACCCCCGTCTTATGAGTTAGTCGCACGTAGGTAGCGGAGGGTTGCTGCGCGAAGTCTCGACGAATTGTTAAGAAGACGCTATCTGTATATATATATATATATATATATATAGTGCTAGCTAAGTTTGTTTGAGTTAATGACAATAGCAGGGTGTGTTGATGTGATGAATTGGGGTTCGACGAAACAGACACTAGAGCTATTATTGCATTATTTAATGCTAGCCGTTGAGGCCGAGTGGTTCGAGTAGTTGCCTGAATTACAAAGATTGCATGTTCAAATCCCGACCGTAGCAATGATTTTTTTTCTCTGGCGGAAAGTGGGTGTGTGGCTTCCCACAAGTGCCATCGTACGTACTACGGCGGACGAAGGGGTAGGCAGAAGGGTATACGTAGTACCCACACATCTGAGAAAAAAATATACTGCGCTTTCAGGTCGTAGATTGAAAATGAAAATTTTCATACACGTTTTCAGGCGTACAGAAAAGGACATTGTAATTTCTCCGCAAAACAACATAGTTGGTTTCAACATTATTTCCATATAAATTCGAATAATATAGCGCTGCACAGCTAATCTTTTGTTTTACGTCATTTATTGACGTTTATATTGGTAATATTGACGTGCGAAGCGATCATTAGGAATTTTCCTGTTGTGTCAAAATTCATTACCATTGATGTGAACGACTGCATATGAGCTTCCTTCACAGCACGTACTATGTACGTGAGAGATTGGTCATATTAAATACGAACGTATGTATATAATGTAGGTATAATATATTTTATAAAGAAAACAGTGAAGGAAAAATGCCATGACGATACGGAATAATCATTAAAATACATTTTCATTTAAAGTCTTACTAAATTTGGTATATTAATTTATATAGAAAACAATTAACAATATTTACAAAGAACAGCAACTTTATGTTTAAAGAGGTAGGGCATAACGGGTTTCCCGTTCGAATTTGGAGCTGCCCGACTGGGGCAGGACCTCCACCTTATAGAAGTCCGTAGCCAAATAACAACATTATTTGTGTTGTGTTCCTACGCGGTGAATAAGGTGTCCAGTAATGAGCTCCTTGGGGGTAGGATTGTTACATTATGTTGGAAGCAGAGGGATTAAACCCCTTATGCTGCCAACAAACTATAACTCTCCGAACACAGAGTGGCAACACGCAAGTGATACTTCGGTATCGTGAGCGTAAATAGGCTACGGTAACCGCTTCCCATCAGGTGGGCCTGTTTGCCACTCTTGTTGTATATAAAAAAAATTGAAACTACTTACAGATAAAATATATGTCCCAAATCGGTATCGCGAGATAACGTGCCAAGAAGACTAGCAGCATTGCCACGCTGGATAGCAATGCTGATTCTCTGAGCGAGATATGTTCCAGCCCGCCTGTCACGAG
>JACCPG010002222.1:0-28494 GCA_016069955.1 Drepana arcuata | reverse complement strand
CCACAACGTTTCCTTATCTCACTAGAATGCATTGAGTAAAACGCGGTTTTTTTAATATTGTAAACAGACACTCGAATTTTATTTATTTGTATGTATGTATAGATAAAGGTAAAAAAAAAATGTTAGTGGGCGGGGGCGGCATTTTTTAATTTTTGCCCCACCTAAAAAAAAATTAAGATCCGGGGCTGAGGCCGTTACGGTATACTTTAACGCTTCCTGACCTTATTCCAGCTGAGTAAAGGTGTAAAATCGTCCACTTTTCAATTTCAATATTTGTTACTACATATATCTATCTATGTCAATACATACATACATACCAGTTAGTGTCAGTTTGCTACAACCACATTCATCAGTCTCTTCATACACATCTTCATACATACCCGCCGGTCCGAGTCGTCGTTGGCGTCTCAGTACATATACGTCTTTAGATTTGGTATTAAATGGTTAGGTTGTTCGGTGAGGGAAAACGGTTACCATTGCCTACATCAGCTTTTAAGATATTGAGTCAGTGAGATTCATAATCCTTTTTGCAATAGTCGGATAAATTCGTGGCTCAATAAAATAATTATTTAATTATAATAATATATAATATATCCTCACGCCTTCCCACAAGGGTCCCCGAAGGTAATATCCACACACCCACTTTCCGCCAGAGGTATATTAGGTGCCAAGTGACAGATGGCGAGTCCATCGCCGTTACTCAAGCACGACTACGCCTTTGAATTTCTTCTCAGACGTATGCAGGTTTCCTCCCGATGTTTTCCTTCACCGTAAAGCTCGTGGTGTGACTAATCACTGTACTTAAGTTCAGAAAAACTCATTGGTACATTCGGGATTCGAACTTGCGATCTTTATGTCGCAGGCAACTGCCCGAACCACTCGGCCACCACGGCTTTTTATTATTTAATTAATTAATACATATTAAATTCATCATGATCACGCCGAGTCCCTAACGGGGTAGGCAGAGAGTATGAAGCGCCAGTTCTCTCTAGAATTGCATACCTCTTTCGCTTCGTCCACATTCATGTATTGAATTATATGGTACACTAATGTGTATTGATAACTTTAATTGGCTGGACGCTCGCATTGCAATGTAAACAATAGTCATAGATTACATGTATCGAATTCAGAAGGTATATAGCTTTGATGTCCGTAACCTACTTGCCTATCACCCATACCAGGCTGGCTCTACTAAAAAAAATATTAGTTTCTCGAATAAAAAACTACTAATTGCCCAGCTAGAAGCCTTTTAGTCTCGCCCTTTAAAAAATAAACAACTACTGGCCTATTTCTATGACGATCAATATACAATGCTCATTAAATCTCCCGTAACGGTCCTAAAACGAAAAATCCCCAAAACAAAAGCGACTCAACTGTCATTAATCCGACACAACAGACCACGTAGTTAAAACTTTAAAGGTTGCGTCGCATATTTGCAGTGCTCCTCGCAAACTGCAGTGAAACGTCCTATTATTTAGACTAAACTTTTATTCGAATAAATTTGGAGCAGTTTTCTGAATACTATTATTTAAATTAGGATTCCTTTTTCTTATACCATCGGGGTGGCAAAATAGCATGCGGCCCGCTTGATGGTAACCGTTTACCGCCCCCTATGAACGCTGGCGTTGTCATCCGACCGGATATCCGACGACGACACACTACACAAAACCGAACACTGTTCCATCCTAGCCGGCGAGGCTTGACGCGAATAAGCCGTAATGTTCCCCGCCGACTCTCGCAAACGCCGGCCCACGCCGAGCCAGACGCGCAAATCCACAAAACATATAAATAATAAAAATACTAGACCAGTCCAGCTCTCTTGCTCGCGATCCAGCAACGCCCTAAGCCGATGTTCGTACCCCACAGGGGATGCCCTTAGCTGTGTTGCTTAGCACCTAAGTGCCTAGTTGGAGGCCTAGGTCTCGCCATTGCCCGGTTAAGTAGCAAAAGTTCCCGGAACTCACGCCATGAGAGACAATACATAAAAAAAATGCGTTGCCGTCCCTGCAGGACATCTTTTATGGACTCCTAGGGAAAACCTCAACTGGGAGTCCATTCCACAGCCAGAGTGTCCGCGGAACGTCTGTAATGACCGGTGTCGTCCGACGTTAGTGTAGTTGTGTATATGTAAATTGACTGAGATTTATGGATGTTTGTTTATAAATCTGGCAAACACATTAAGATCTCTTAAATTATCGTAATATTTTCTCAATATAATGGGATATTTTAACCATATATGTATAAAAACGACCATGACTTCCCTAGCACTCGACGATAATTTGAATCTGCTTGCTTCACAGAGACTTCGATGTCTCTCCAAAACTATTCCTCGTGGAATCTATCTACTCTGCGCCATTCTGCGCTGTCGCTCGACTGCTAGGATCCTCCAACACGTATACCCTTCTCTTTCACACGCGCTATCGCCGTCGCTTTCTCGCGGGTTGTTTACAATTTTTCCCTAACTGACAGTTGCGCGTCAGATGTGCGCATACGCAGCCGTGTTGTGTTACCGGTGTTAGTGAGTTTTTAAAACAATGGAGTGTGTGTTGTGTTAATTATAATCAGTGTGCATTGATGGATTCTCTGTCCTTTGTATGTATATAATTCAATTCAAAGGTTTTATTATAGTGAGGTGTAATTTTTTACCGACTTAAAAAAAAGAGGTTCTCGATCCGATCGATCGATCGATCGGTTTTCATTCAGAGATATTTTTCTTATTAGTGGATCCAATGCGGCTTGATATGTGCCGTAATACTGTCATATAAAAAAACTTTTAATTACTCAATTTTAATTACTTTAATCAAGATGAAAGACGTTCCACTCGCGTAAGAAATTATTTATTGGTAGATTTTTCCTGTGATTAGTCTCTGTGTAAATTTTATTCAATTCCATTCAGCCCGTTTGCGCACTTACATAAGAATTAATTGGATACTTAATATATACTAAGTGTTCAGTTATACAATCTAAGAGGAAAAGTTATGCAGGGACCAGAGGTCCACAAATAGCCCCGTGACGTCATCAACGACACCGCAAATTCATGAACAAACTATCTGTGCCTTGCGGTGTCACCCATGGTGTTTATTTTTAACTAGCGGTCCGTCCCGGCTTCGCACGGGTGGACATACGACTTTTTTATAAAAGAAAATATAGTACTTCAAAGGCATATGTATAGTCGTGCTTGAGTAACGGCGACGGACTCGCCATCTGTCACATGGGCACCTAAAATATATCTCTGGCGGAAAGTGGGTGTGGGTATTACCTATACACCTCTGCCTACCCCTTCGGGGACCCTTGTGGGAGGGCGTGAGGATATATTATTTTATACTAAGTTGGCAGAAACATCATTGTAGCCCGCTTGATGGTAAGTGGTCACCGCATATAGACACGCGCACTGACGGCGTTGACCGACCGATCGGTTTAATCTTGGGTCCAAGTTTGGCATCTTGACGTAACAAATATGGCGCCATCTCAAACAGACGGGCTATAATTCATTGCTGGTAATAAAAAACCCACGTTGCCTTGCCATCTTTGTGGAAAAAAAAAGTCACTCGAAAACAAATAAAAAAAGTTACAAGTAGGTCAAAGAGCAGGGACTGTTCTCTTGTTAATTGTAAAAGTTGGTGTCTCGAAGTTTTAACACCGTAGAGTACGGCAAGCGATGCTACGTTTCTGACTTAGCTTACGTAGCTTCAAGTTTTTTTGGCACTTAAGCGTTGGAATGTTCTTAATTTACAACTAGCAGTGTCCTGCGATTTCATCTGCGTTTAAAAATATTTTACCATCATCATATCACCACGCCACGACCCCAACGGGGTAAGCAGAGAGAGCGCGAGCTCTCTCTAGACTTACCTCTTGCGCTTCGTCCAGATTCAACAGTCTCTCATACATGCTCTCTGGTTTCGAGTACTCCCGTCCTTGAGCGTCCGATCGATTTGATCCAGGTAGTTGGAACGTGGCCTTCCTCTGCCTCTTCTTTCATACACTTTCGCTTTGAATTATTATATATTTTAAGTGTAGATATATCATCTGGATTAAACCATACCATAAATCCAGTGAGATTCAATCTCTACGAAAAATGTGCGGAGTAACGATCTTAGATCGAATCCGTAATTGAGAGATTTGCTAAACAACCGGTGTGAATGAGTCCTATTTTTATATGGTTTGGATATATATAAAGGATGAGTGAACAAAGACAAGACGATATTTACTTTGTAGCCATTTTTATACCACATGAGCGGCAAATAAGCATGCGGTCCGCCTGATGGTAAGCGGTTACCGCCGCCTATGGACGCTTGCAACACCAGGGGTATCGCTCGCGCGTTGCCGACCCTGCAGGAATCTTTTCACACCCTTCTTGAAGAACTCCATGCTGTACTCTCCAGGGAAAACCTCAACGGGGAGCTCATTCCACAGCCTGAGCTCAGCCCATATACAATAAGTCTTTGACAGAGAGACTTGAACTTGAATTGTTGTATATGCCTAATGATTTGAAAAGAGTAACCATGGAGTTTCTTGCCGGTTCTTCTCCATGGGTACGACCAACCCGAACCGTGCACCTTTTTCGACGTTTTATAAGTGCCCACCTGGGCCTATGTGAAATAAAAAGATTTTGATTTTGAGCTAAACCGACAACAGGTGCACATGTCGCGTGAAGTTATCAACAGTTCCGTTCGCAATTCGCCCCACCGCGTCGATGCGGGGTGAATCGATAATTACAATACCGCACATGAAGATACGCTGGCATTATTTTCTTACGCAACCAGATAGCTATCTAACACGCATATTGGTATTTAAATAAACATAAAATATATATACACATGTATATAGTATAAGTAAGCCGTGGCGAGTGGTTCGAGCAGTCGCCTGCGACGCAAAGGTCGCAAGTTGGAATCCCGACTGTACCAATCAGTTTTTCTGAACTTAGGTACAGTGATTAGTCACATCTCGAGCTTTACGGTGAAGGAAAACATCGAGAGGAAACCTTAATACGTCTGAGAAGCAATTCAAAGGCGTATGTATAGTCTTGCTTGAGTAACGGCGATGGACTCGCCATCTGTCACGTTGGCACCTAATATACCTCTGGCGGAAAGTGGGTGTGTGGATATTACCTATAAACCTCTGCCTACCCCTTCGGGGACCCTGTGGGAAGGCGTGAGGATATATATATATATATATATATATATATATATATATATATATATATATATATATATATCATCAATGAGTTTTTCTAAACGATGATACATACGCCTTTGAATTGCTTCTCAGACGTATGCAGAAAAACTCATTGCTACAGTCGGGATTCGAACTTGCGACCTTTCTGTCGCAGGCAACTACTCGAACCACTCGGCCATCACGGCTTTCACTTGTTTACAGGTTTAAGAAGTTGTGCACTACCTCTCTTGAAGTCTCACGTATATTGACCCCAATACTAAAGACATTGAATCGATACAAAAATAACCCACAATGATACTTAACGAGTCATATATATTTTCCCGAACAATACCTAATAATCAATCGCGGATCGCCATGACATGGGGCAACAATTGGCATGAATTGTTCCACATATGAGTGACGCACACCGATATGTATTTAATAACATTGATACATATCATCACGCCAAGTCCCTAACGGGGTAGGCTGAGAGTATAGAGCGCCAGTTCTCTTGAGACTTACATACCTCTTTCGCTTCGTCCACATTCATCAGTCTCTTCATACATGTTCGTCGGTTTCGAGTACTCTTAACGTTCCCGTCCTTCAGAGTCCGATCTATTTGATCCAGGTAGTTGAAACGTGGCCTTCCTCTGCCTCTTCTTGCACACACTTTAGCTTTGTATATCTGTTTCGTCAATCTTTCTTCACTCATCCTTTCTATGTGTCCAAACCAACGTAACATGCCTGTCTTCATCTTTACAATCACGCCCTCATTCACGCCAGTTGATTTGGGGATTCGATCTAATATCGTTACTCCGCACATTTTTCGAAGAGATCGCATCTCAACTGCTCTCAATAACATTGATACACTATTATATACCTTATACAGTGTATTTAAAATTGATTTTGCGACTAATGCTTGCTCTGTGGTTCGAGTAGTTGCAACGCAGAGATTGCATGTCAAAATACCGACTGTATCAATGAGTTTGGTTAATGTCACTGCGAGCGGTGACGAAAATCATCGCGAGGAAGCATACGGTTCTGAGGGATGCATTTGAGTGCCAACGTGACAGATGGCGAGTCGGTCGCCGTTTCTCAAGCACAATTTATATGTATTGGAATTTATTTTCATATGTATGCTGGGTTTGTCTCGATGTCTTTCTTCCTTCATCGTTAAATGTGGTGTTATTAACCACTACGAGATAACTAACTAATATTTAACCATAATATAAAATGTAAAGAAATACCCTTCTATACTAATTATAATATATCCTCACGCCTTCCCACAAGGGTCCCCGAAGGGGTAGGCAGAGGAGTATAGGTAATACCCACACACCCACTTTCCGCCAGAGGTATATTAGGTGCCAACGTGACAGATGGCGAGTCCATCGCCGTTACTCAAGCACGACTATACATACGCCTTTGAATTTCTTCTCAGACGTATGCAGGTTTCTTCTCGATGTTTTCCTTCACCGTAAAGCTCGTGACTAATAACTGTACTTAATCTCAGAAAAACTCATTGCTACAGTCGGGATTCGAACTTGCGATCTTTCTGTCGCAGGCAACTACTCGAACCACTCGGCCACCACGGCTTTATGTTATAGTGTACGTACCATATAGTTTGTAATGTCTGACAATGGAACAAATATGAATACGAGATCCCATCAGGTTAGCATAGTTATATACCAGTTTAAGTTACCAACCTTTTATAGCTAAGTAATGCTCGTACGATAATGACAAAGGGGTCTTGAGGAATGCATTGAATGATCATGTGTGAAGCGAACATGAGATGTGTATCGTATAAGGGGACATATATACCTATATTAAATAAACAAAAACAAAACAAAAAGCCGTGGTGGCTGAGTGGTTCGAGCAGTTGCCTGCGACGCAAAGGTCGCAAGTTCGAATCCCGACTGTACCAATGAGTTTTTCTGAACTTAAGTACAGTGATTAGTCACACCACGAGCTTTACGGTGATGGAAAACATCGTAAGGAAACCTGCATACGTCTGAGAAGAAATTCAAAGGCGTATGTATTGTCGTGCTTGAGTAACGGCGATGGACTCGCCATCTGTCACGTTAGCACCTAATATACCTCTGGCGGAAAGTGGGTGTGTGGGTATTACCCATACACCTCTGCCTACCCCTTCGGGGACCCTTGTGGGAAGGCGTGAGGATATATGTATTATTTATATTACCCAAGACCAAGGTACAAATCTTCGTGTTCGTCACACAAATATCTGCCCTCAGCGGGATTCGAACCCGCGACCTCAAGTTTCGCAGTCAGGAGCTCTAACCACTAGACCAGGCTGTCGTCATGAATGTACTACGGTTTTGTATCTCTTAAAAAGACCGCAATGGTATGCATATATTAATCTCTAAAAGAAAAACCCACAGTAACCATAATTCTTTTGCATATCTATATTTTACCCGTGCGAAGCCGGGGCGGGTTGCTAGTTTACAATATAGTACTTGATATCTTTAGCTTAGCTAACGCCGCTAAGGAAACACTTTTGGTCTGCCTCAAAGACATTTTCTATCAAATTAACTGTGACACTAAGCTTCGTGGGATCCCACAGAACAATGGGATAGCACGGAACGGGACTAGTTATATCACGGTTTCTCACGGGTTTCTATAATTGCCTGGTAATTGGACATATTATTAAAGATTTTGGGCACCGAAATGTGATAGCGGTAATGAAAAAAGTATTCTCATACATACATACATATCATCACGCTAAGTCCCTAACGTGGTAGGCAGAGAGTATAGAGCGCCAGTTCTCTCTAGACTTACATACCTCTTTCGCTTCGTCCACATTCATCAGTCTATTCATACATGCTCGTCGGTTTCGAGTACTCTTAACGTTCCCGTCCTTGAGAAATTATTCTCTATTCTCTATTTCCTCTGTATTCTGAATCTATGTACTTAGAAAATTCAAGGAAGGCCTGTGTTTCTATGGAATGATCTGACGTTCTGCTCCCTGACTGTCACGTGAGATATTACGATTATGACGACATATAGATAGTGCCATCCACGAAGACGCGCCCCACTATTCCCCCTCATAGTTTATAGTGTAAGTGTGCAACCTTCCACTACTGTTTGAGTATTGTCGGTACACACTGATTACTATGAGTGCACACGCACAATACAATTAATAGACTAGGGTCATACTCCCCGCAACACACAGCTAGTACATAAATATGTTTCCTCCAGCGATACCTTTCATCATTACAGCTGGGCCCATCTCGCGCCCTAATGACCAACACAATTACACTCCGGATGTGTCACAGGATGCTGGCAATCTGCTCTCTTTGCTTATTGGCCGGCAATTAGCCGACCTGGAGAGCCATTGTGAGCCTTATTGACAAGCAAATAACAATAGCATTGCGACGATGATCTATACTAATAATAATAATAAAAAATACCTTGGGATAATTCCACACAAATTGACCTAGTCCCAAATTAAGCAAAGCTTGTGTTATGGTAATTAGACAACGATATATTTACTTATATAGATAGATATATACTTAAATACATAGGACATCCAAGACTAAGGTAGTAAAACTTGTGTTCGTCACACAAATATCTGCCCTCAACGGGAATTGAAACGCGACCTCAAGTTTCGCAGTCAGGAGCTCTAACCACTAGTCCGTCTGGACTAGTGGTTAAAGCTCCGCTAGCTAGAGGCCATCCATTTATCATCATCATATTCATAGTCCCTCATAGAGAACAGAGATCTTCATGTTGTGAGATCTTTCTAATGTATTTCAACGCATAGTATTGCAGCGTTAGTAGTTTTTCAAATGTCTTCTCGTGGCAAACACGAGCGTGTCCCTTCGTGGACCATAAATGTTTTTTCTCCCCGCTTTGTTCACGGCCGTGCTCTCTCCGGACAAAGGCCCCGCAGTCCGTCACGGATTGATCAGCTATCTTGACCGGAATGTTCAGTGGGAAATGTTTCGAAATTAATGACATGTTTGTTTTGTTCCCTAGATATTTTTGTCAGTGCCAAAGAAGGTTCTCAACCTTTCTTCATCGTATTGTCTATTTAACGTAGTCAAAAGCATTACTGTAAACAATACTGTGTTCTAATATTATGAAACTAAAAAAAATAAATAATAGTTAAAAAAAACTAAAAAAATACACTTTTTATAGAAAATCCAAATAAAAATAGATTTTTTGTGATTATTTAAGCGATTATTTTAACGATTATTACGTAGCGTATTATCAAGTTTATCTTTCGAATCAGCATCAGCACCTTTGCTTAGCAGTGCAAAAATGAATATAAAAAATCGCTGATCCTGATTATAAAAGTAAGGATAACGGGTCAAAATGTTTAAAATATTGAATTGTCATCGGTCCTTAATAAGTATGCCAAATGTCGAGTTAATCCGACGTTTTGAAGGGGGTTAAAATCATGTTCAAAGATTCCGTTACATACTAACATACAAACATACTAACATACATACGTCTCAAGCTAATAAAAGCGTATTAACATCTCTATGTCCTGATTGTGTAACATTCAAGAACACTATATATAGACATAATAATCTACAAAAGATCAAATACAGTAAACTAACACTAATTTCAACATTAAAAACACGATTGACCATTTAAGCAACAGATTTTATGTCTCATATAACTAAACAAGGACGTGTTCGCGCTTCCACCGCCAACGCACGACTGAGCTTTTCGATTTTAAAGTTCTAAATTCGAACTACCCACACTTACACAAATAAGTCGAACGTGGGCGCAGTTTAGCGCCTAACGAAACTTCATTTCAAACGTTTCATACGTCATTTTTAACTCTTGTTGATTTAGTTATGGTTATTCCAAATATTTCATAATAGACCCACGGTGGCCGAGTACTTTGAGTAGTTCCCTACAAAACAAAGATTGTTAGTTCGAATGCTGTCTGTAGCAATGAATTCTTTGGACTTAAGTACATTGATCAGTCTCACAACTTTACGGTGAAGGAAAACATCGAGAGGAAACCTGCATACGATTGAAAGGAATTCAAAGACGTATACAAAGCAAAAGTGTGTGCAAGAAGAGGCAGAGGAAGGCCACGTTCCAACTACCTGGATCAAATAGATCGGACTCTGAAGGACGGGAACGTTAAGAGTACTCGAAATCGACGAGCATGTATGAAGAGACTGATGAATGTGGACGAAGCGAAAGAGGTATGTAAGTCTAGAGAGAACTGGCGCTCTATACTCTCTGCCTACCCCGTTAGGGACTTGGCGTGATGATATGTGTATGTTTATGTGTCATATTTATAAAGTTCCGTGTAGGTTTGACAAGTCAAATAGAAACATACTTTTTTAATTACGTAATCTGGTGTGTTTGACTCGTTATCAGAAAGTGTGTGTGTAGTTAAAGAGTAGTTAAGGTAATTATGTTCCTATTAACACTAGGAGTGCAGTGATGTCAACTTCAATATGTGGTCGTTCGGTGCGCGGGCGTTAGACTCGCCATCTGTCACGGTGGTATAGATAGTGCCATCCACGACGCGTCCCGCCAATTTCTAGTCGAGGTGGTCACGGTATGCCGGGAGTATGACCCGAGTCTATTAACTGTAATGTGCGTGTGCACTCATAGATAATCAGTGTGCACCGACAATACTCAAACATTAGTGGAAGGTTGCACACTTACACTATAAACTATAGAAAAGAATAGTGGGGTGCGTTTTCGTGGATGGCGTTATCTATACCATAATGTTTTTCTGGCGAAAAGAGGTTTAAACATGTTCTGCCTACCCGTTGTCGGAAGGAGTGAGGATGTATAAAAGCGTACTAACATTGTAGATCTGTTACAATGTCAAACAGACATCGTTATTATATCGTGTTTGTGGTATTTTATTAAACCACAATGTAGGTATTATGCGCATGCCCTAGAGATATCTAGGAGTTAGTTAGTGTGTTTGTTTTATTCGATACTCAAAGGGTTCTAGAACCCACGACCTTTAGGTATAAAATTAACCTTAAATGATAATATATCCTCACGCCTTCCCACAAGGGCCGCCGAAGGGGTAGGCAGAGGTGTATAGGTAGTACCGACACACCAACTTTCCGTCAGGAAATAAACTTGGGATTTCACACAAATTGACCTAGTCTCTAATTAAGAAAAGCTTTTAAGATATATTAACTTATTTAGATGCTTAAATAAATACATAGGACAACCAAGACGAAGGTACAAATAGTCGTGTTTATCAGAAAAATGTCTGCCCTCAGCCAGATGCGAACCCGCGACCTTAAGTTTCGCAATCGGGTGCTCTGAACACTAGACCAGACGCTCCTCTGGCGGGCATGTGTGAAGTTGTATTTGGATAAAGCGAAAGAGGGCTGTAAGTCTACAGAGAACTGGCGGTCAACTCTGCCTACCCCATCAGGGACACGGCGTGATAATATCCAAATATGACTCGAATTAAGAAAACAACATATTTTTAAGTTCTATAATAGAACCCGTTGTTGTTTCTTAAACACGGAGTTTTTGTTATTTATTATGCTATTCATCGCGGACTACCAAACATAAGCTTACAAATTAGACCAAAGATATATAATAATATAATATAATATATCCTCACACCTTCCCACAAGGATCCCCGAAGGGGTAGGCAGAGGTGTATAGGTAATACCCACACACCCACTTTCCGCCAGAGTTATATTAGGTGCCAACGTGACAGATGGCGAGTCCATCGCCGTTACTCAAGCACGACTATACATACGCCTTTGAATTTCTTCTCAGACGTATGCAGGTTTCCTCTCGATGTTTTCTTCACCGTAAAGCTCGTGGTGTGACTAATCACTGTACTTAAGTTCAGAAAAACTCATTGGTACAGTCGGGATTCGAACTTGCGACCTTTGCGTCGCAGGCAACTGCTCGAACCCCTCGGCCACCACAGCTATTAAATTAGACCAAAGATAAGTTGGTTAAATAATCATTACTTATATCCAGTTAAATTATACCGCTATTTGTACTGATAGCAGATACGGAACTGGGGCGGTCTTTACCCTGATAAAGAAACGGAAACGAACCGGCGGACGGTTTCATTCAATCGTGTCTCTTTCTGCCGTGTTGAAACCAAACCTCTTTTTAATTTACAAGGGTCGCCGAAAGGGTAATAATAATAATAATAATAATAAATACCTTGACACAATTCCACACAAATTGACCTAGTCCTAAATTAAGCAAAGCTTGTGTTATGGTAACTAGACAACGATATATTTACTTATATAGCTAGATATATACTTAAATACATAGGACATCCAAGACTAAGGTACAAATATCCGTGTTCATCACACAAATATCTGCCCTCAGCGGGATTCGAACCCGCGACCTCAAGTTTCGCAGTCAGGAGCTCTAACCACTAGACCAGACGTCGTCAGGGTAGGAAGAGATGTGTTTAGTCCCCACACAGGTTTCCTCCTGATGTCTTCCTTCACAGTTAAACTCGCGGTGTGACTAATCGCTGTACTTTAGTTCAGTAATACTCATTGGTCGGGATTCGAACTTGCGATGTTTGTGTTACAAACACTTTGATTTAAACGGTAGTATTATTTCTGTTATTAAACATATACATACATACATATCATCACGACGAATCCCTAACGGGGTAGGCAGAGAGTATAGAGCGCCCGTTCCCTCTAGACTTGCATACCTCTTTCGCTTCGTCCACATACATCAGTCTCTTCATACAGGCACACCGGTTTCGAGTACTTGACGTCCCCGTCTTTAAGAGTCCGTTTGATTTGATCTAGGTAGTTGGAAATATATATTGACATATATAAACATGCCTATTCTATTTATTCAGTTATTTCACGCCTTCACGCCCTCACGCCTTTCCATAAGGGTCCCCGAAGGGGTAGGCAGAGGTGTTTAGGTAATACCCACACACTCACTTTCCGCCAAAGATATATATTAAAGAATCCATCGCCGTTACTCAAGCACGACTATACATACGCCTTTGAATTGCTTCTCAGACGTATGCATGTTTACCTTCACTAATCACTGTACTTAAGTTAAGAAAAACACGTGGTACAGTCGGGATTCGAACTTGCGATCTTCAATCCAATTCCGTTGAGTAGTTTTTGCGCGATCGAGTAACAATGATCCTTGCAAACAATTGGTATTTATTTTTAATATTAGTAGGTCTGTTATGTGCAGCTATCGCTCGTTGCCACATCAACTTCCGCCATGAATGTTTCACATCGCCCCCGATGATAACAATGGTATATTCAATTATCCAGTACTACTGTTTCGCTCAACTGATCTGCACATTGCTATAAATTCACACCACGAGCTTAACGCTGAAGGAAAACATCGAGAGGAAACCTGCATACGTTGTTGTTGTTATCCTCACGCCTTCCCACAAGGGTCCCCGAAGGGGTAGGCAGAGGTGTATAGGTAATACCCACACACCCACTTTCCGCCAGAGGTATATTAGGTGCCAACGTGACAGATGGCGAGTCCATCGCCGTTACTCCAGCGCGACTATACATACGCCTTTGAATTTCTTCTCAGACGTATGCAGGTTTTCCTCTCGATGTTTTCCTTCACCGTAAAGCTCGTGGTGTGACTAATCACTGTACTTAAGTTCAGAAAAACTCATTGGTACAGTCGGGATTCGAACTTGCGACCTTTGCGTCGCAGGCAACTGCTCGAACCACTCGGCCACCACGGCTCTATTATATGATTATTATATGATTTATTTATTTATTTATAAGGTACACCAACAATACACATATTAAACATTAAAGTACACTTAATCATAAAAATAAAGTCCTGATATGTGTATCAATGACAGGTATACACAACACTCACCTTATATGGCTACATAATATTATAATGGATAATTATAAAAGAAGTATAATAACTGATCTGCACATTGCTATAAATTCACACCACGAGCTTTACGGTGAAGGAAAACATCGAGAGGAAACCTGCATACGTCTGAGAAGAAATTCAAAGGCGTATGTATAGGCGTGCTGGAGTAACGGCGATGGACTTGCCATCTGTCACGTTGGCACCTAATATACCTCTGGCGGAAAGTGGGTGTGTGGGTATTACCTATACACCTCTGCCTACCCCTTCGGGGACCCTTGTGGGCAGGCCTGAGGATATTATTATTATCATCTTTTGGTTTATTTTGGATATGTTAAGTGAAGCTTACCGCAATATATTAGGTAAACTACATCGAAATCGTATAAGCCGGTTCTGAGATAACGATAAACTGACAAAAATTCTAACAATAATTGTTTTGGGTGCTATTTGCGTTGATAAAGATGCCAATAATATTTTTTCTCATAAATCTTTCATTTACAGACAGCGATCCGTTACATTTTTATGTATGTGTATAGCCGAACAAACAGACAGACAGACCAAAATCCGATCGTCTTAATCTTGTCGCCTTCCAAAAGGGTTCCTGAAGGGGTGTGCAGAGGTACACCTCTGCCTAACCCTCGTTCGTTACAACATCGTTATGTTCCAACATCACTTATGTATCGATGCTAATGTGTTAATGTGTCTATGGCTAGTTCGTGATCTTTCCTCATGTCACCTATCCCGATATAACTGACCATACGATCGTAGTGAATGACTCAGTCGCAATTTTGCCTACTTAATTAACTATCAGCGACACGTCACGACGTTGACGTCACGACCAATGCGGATAAAGGAAGTGATTTACTTAGAAATGCGGTTGACTGGTCCACCTGTATTGTACTGGAATGGAATTTCTCGCCGCGAACTTGTGATTTCAAATTGAGAATTGTTAATTAGATCGCTATATAATAGTAATTATTTTTATTTCTACAAACGAACTTCATTTTGAGATACGGTGCAATAATAAATAATACATTACATATTTATAACTGAATTTGTTGAAAACAGGCTCCTGGCAATCTTGGAATTTCTAAATTACTAGCTGTCCCGCCCAGCTTCGCCCGGGGGAAAAAGTCAAACTTCCTGAAACACGATCGCAGCGCCACCCATCGGGTCCAATTGTGATGTAATCTATCCTTTCAGTCGGATCAAACTGCACACGGTGTGCAAATTTGATTGAAATCGGCTAAGTAGTTTAGGAGCCCATCGCGGACAAACAACGTGACACGTAATTTATATATATTAAAATATATCCTCACGCCTTCCCACAAGGGTCCCCGAAGGGGTAGGCAGAGGTGTATAGGTAATACCCTACCCACACACCCACTTTCCGCCAGAGGTATATTAGGTGCCAACGTGACAGATGGCGAGTCCATCGCCGTTACTCCAGCACGATTATACATACGCCTTTGAATTTCTTCTCAGACGTATGCAGGTTTCCTCTCGATGTTTTCCTTCACCGTAAAGCTCGTGGTGTGACTAATCACTGTACTTAAGTTCAGAAAAACTCATTGGTACGGTCGGGATTCGAACTTGCGACCTTTGCGTCGCAGGCAACTGCTCGAACCACTCGGCCACAACGGCTTTTTATTTTATTTTTATATTAAGATATCATAAATATTATACCGTAGAGTACGTTGCGTAAAGAGCGTAGATGCAGTAAGTGCACAAAGAAGAAAATCTACATGCTGTAATATGTCAAAGTTCGCTTTCATAAATTTACGTTTTATCTTTGTACGCACTTTTTAAAGAGCCTCGATTGACGACATTGCGTTGAATGGATACGCCGCAATTCTTTACGCAACGTTCGTGCAATCAAACGACCTGATTGGACCAACTAAGGCGTACGCCGCTAAAGCTCATTTCTATACTTAAACCTATCTCCACTCCATATATACAAAACTCCCACCGCGTCTGTTTTTCTATTCTTGAAAGTTACTGAGATAAAGGTGCCAACGTGACTGATGGCGAGCGATCGCCGTTACTCAAGCACGACTATACATACGCCATTAAATCAGACGTATGCAGGTTTCCTCTCGATGTTTTCCTTCACAGTTAAGCTCGAATGATCAGGTAATGGTTGATTTAAGGCAATGTGCTGATTATATATGATGATATAATATTAGGCGGACATCTCATCTAGTGCTCAGGGATGCTGGCTGCGAAACTTGAGGTCACTTTTTCGTTCGTGATTATGTATGATATAATATTAGGCGGACATCTCATCTAGTGCTCAGGGATGCTGGCTGCGAAACTTGAGGTCACTTTTTCGTTCGTGATTATGTATGATATAATATTAGGCGGACATCTCATCTAGTGCTCAGGGATGCTGGCTGCGAAACTTGAGGTCACTTTTTCGTTCGTGATTATGTATGATATAATATTAGGCGGACATCTCATCTAGTGCTCAGGGATGCTGGCTGCGAAACTTGAGGTCACTTTTTCGTTCGTTTAGGATGATGATCATGAGTTTTAGTTGTTTAGTCTAGGATGTCATATGTACCTATATATCTATCTACATAAGTATGTAGATAGATATGTAGGAAGAGATGCGATCTCTTCGAAAATGTGCGGCGTAACGATATTAGATCGAATCCGCAATGAAGAGATTCGCAAATCAACTGGCGTGAATGAGGGCGTGATTGTAAAGACGATGAAAGGCATGTTACTTTGGTTTGGACACATAGAAAGGATGAGTGAAGAAAGATTGACGAAATAGATATACAAAGCAAAAGTGTGTGCAAGAAGAGACAGATGAAGGCCACGTTCCAAATACCTGGATCAAATAGATCGGACAAGGACGGGAACGTTAAGAGTATGAAGAGACTGATGAATGTGGACGAAGCGAAAGAGGTATGTAAGTCTAGAGAGAACTGGCGCTCTATACTCTCTGCCTACCCCGTTAGGGACTTGGCGTGATGATATGTATGTATGTACATAAGTATGTATATTGTCGTCCAGTTAACATAGTACAAGATTTGTTTAAGACTAGGTCATTTTGTGTGTAACTGTTCTATGCTCTACTGCCCGTAAGAAGCCGGGGATCGTTGCTAGTCTATATTGAACTAGCGGCCCGTCCCGGCTTCGCACGGGTGGACATAATTTTTTTAAACATTTTGGCTTTTTTTTTCTTGTAATTAAAATAGCCTATATTAATCAGTGATAATGTAGCATTCAAATGGTGGAAGAATTTTTAAAATCGGTCCATTACTTTTTGAGCCAATTCCTCACAAACAAACATACACTTTCCTCTACATAATATTAGTTAGTATAGATAGATATGTTCTTAGGTTGTTACTTCTTTATTAATTTTACTTAGCTTTATTTATCACTTACGACCCGAACGAAGCCGGGGATCGTTGCTAGTCTGTATTGTATGAATCTCGGCCAACGTCTCAATCATCAACATCCATAAACACCCAACAAATCTTTGCCAATTGAGAACACGTATCAATTATACCGCCTGATTGTCGACACGGAGTGATGTCATCTCCTTAAACCTTGGACCCTTGGAACCGCAAAGGTCTCACCGGAGATCCCTTCCACGAACGCTCAAGCTATCTAATAAGCTCCCGATGTTTCCCCTAGAGAGTACAGCATGGAGTTCCACAAGGATGTGAAGGAATTCTTGCAGGGTCTGAAACGCGCGATCGACACCTCTGGTGTTGCAAGTCCATAGGCGGTAAAAGTTATCATAAAGCTTATAAATAATATCTTTTCACGACTGCCCACAAAGGTCCCTGAAGGGGTAGGCAGAGGTGTATACTTACCGCCAGATATATATTTAGATACTATCGTGACAGATGGCGATACTATCACCGTTACTCAAGCTCCTTAAACGTATGCAGGTTTCCTCTCGACGTTTTCCTTCACCGTAAACTTCGTGGTGTGACTAATTACTTAACTTAATATAATAATAATATATCCTCACGCCTTCCCATAAGTGTCCCCGAAGGGGTAGCCAGTGTATTGGCAGTTTCGTCGCAGGCAACTGCTCGAACCACTCTGCCACCACGGCAAAAAAAAAGTTATCAAGATAATATTTTGAAAGAGGTATGGCATAACGGGTTTCGCGTTCGAATTTGTATCTGCCCGACTGGGGCAGGACCTCCACCTTATAGAAGTCCGTAGCCAAATAACACAATTTATTGTGTTGTGTTCCCACGCGGTGAACAAGGTTTTCAGTAATGAGCTCCTTGGGGAGGGGGAGGATTGTTACATTGTGTTGTAAGCAGAGGGATAAAACCTTATGCTGTCAACACAGTATAACTCTCCGAACACAGAGTGGCAACGCGCAAGTGATACTTCGGTATCGTGAGCGTAAATAGGCTAGGCAATAGGGTAACCGTTTCCCATCAGGTGGGCCGTATGCTTGTTTGCCGCCACTCTTGTTGTATTAAAAAAAAAAAAATAATATAACGACCCAAAGGTTTCCTTTCTCTGGTTACATAACTGTCCGTTAGTACTCAAACTGTTATCTTGTTGCCATCAATAATACATTCTACGCTTTTTGTAAATGTTAAAGTAATTTGAGTGTCGCAATGGTGTGGTGATTTAAGTAATTACCTGCAAAGATAAGATTGCGGGTTTGATATTGGGTTTGACATTTCCAATGAGTTTTTTTAACATCTATTTTCAACACCATAAGGGTCCCCGAAGGGGAAGGCAGAGGTGTATAGGTAGTACCCACATACCCACTGTCCACCGGTGATATATTTTAGGTGCCAACGTGACAGATGGCTAGGCCATCGCCGTTATTGAGTTACGACAATAGATATGACGATGAGATACAGCCGCTAGCTACGCCACTGGAACGTGGTCTACCTCTGACTCCACCCTCTACCCAACATCCTAGACACGTATCGAAGGTCAGGTATCTTAATTTCTTACCTACATAAACTCGGCTTGATTATCGATAAAAAATATATCACGTTAAACTCAAAACATATAGAATTACTTTGCTTTCCCAGCAAATATGTTCTAGTTCACGGGACCGTAACCCACATACAAATAAACACGTCGCATTTAAAGCAAAACCAACTTTAAAATCTTTGAAATAAGAGGCAACTCGACGGCAGATCTATGTGAGCAGAACGCTTGATCGATCAATGTCCCTGCGACAGATGCTGTTGACAGACCCTTATTGTAAAAGCGATAAGATTGAAAATGTTTTGAAAATTTGTGTAGTTATCTGCCCTCTATCGGATGTCAAGAGAGAGATAACGGATGATGAGCGAGGTCTAGTACCAGTAGCCCATATCGAATTATTATTGTCAGTCAGTTGACTTACTCAGTCGAGTGGCGTCCGTCGTCGCACGCGCACGCATCTACGTCGTTTTTTTCCCCTCTTGGCTTACTCGCGTACGTTTTAGTAGTTTGATGATAGTTTATCTCTGGAATAAAATATATCCTGTTTTAATCCAGCTCATCTGTGCATCAAATTCTGTTCTTCTTTGCGTGAGAGGAACCAACATCGTAAGGGACTTTCGCATTAATAATAATAGAGTAGGACGTCCCGCAATTATATCGAAATTCGCGATCGTTAAAGATTCCATCAATGTTACAGTGAAGTGATTTCAGTGATTAAAAATGCGTCGAATGCGGCTAAATATCGACCCCGATTTGGGGGATTTGGAAGAAATGCTAGCCAATGTTCAAACTCAACTGGAGCATGAAATTGAATTGGAAGGGAACAAAATGCCGTCCTTGACGAACGTGCAGGAGTCCCCTACAATGGTGAAGAGGACGTCTTCGTTCACCAGAGGCGATAGCTTTGACTACCGAAGACCTAGAGCACCTATTAATGGTATAGAAGAATATTCTGAGTATAGTCAACCGATTCTCGTGCAGAGTTCGAAGCTCAGGGGATCGCAAACGAGTCTCAAGTCTGATGATATGGGTTCGCAGACGTCGTTCCAGTCCTTCAGATCAGAGCCGGTGCAGAGGCATTCAGTGCTTAGTTTGCCTGACAAAAGAGTGTCAACGGCCTCTCTCAATGGAAGAGCCAGGACTGCTACTCTGCCGAGAGGATACGGCTCTACCAGAGAGAAGAATTGGGAGGAGTATTGGGCGCAGTGAGTTTTACTTTTTTTTTTAATCTGAATTAAATCGGGTTATGACTAAAATACTAGATTCCAGATGTGTGAGTACGTTACTTTTACTTTCATTATTATTATACACAATCTATTTAAACCGATTGCTTGGCTATGGTATTTACAGGTTTTTTTTCTCACAGGAAAAGTATCATGTGTGACAAATTATTCATGCTAGTACCGAGAAATTAACCTAGACTTTAGTCTTAAGCTCTTTCTTTGCCTCAATAAAATTTTCTTTTCTTCATTAAAGGTTCCCCATGTCTTTTTCTGTAACTCTGACAACGTGTATCCGAAATTTCATCCGAATTGGTCGAGCAGTTAATATGTGAAAGAATCACTAACAGGCAGTAAATTTACATACATACAAATAATCACTCCTCTTTCTCGCAGAGACCACTTCTTTCCACTTGCTACGATCCTTACATACTTGTTTCGCTTCGTCCACTTTCATTATTCTCTTCATACATGCTGTTCGGTTTAGGGTACTCTTGACCTGGCCTTTTTTCAAGTAGTTTTTTTAGTAAATTTAGCTTTAACAATATTGAGTTATAATAGTACTCGAAACCGTATTGCTCATACTTTAATTCTCATAAATAATGTGACACATTGATATTACAAGATTAGATACTGTTAGCATCTTTTATGCTTAGTGGATCTTGACACACAGAACGTGCAATTCAAGTATTGGTCAGAAGTAGCGCTAGATTACGGGAGGTGAGGGAAGAGGAGAGAGCCCCGCAGAGCATGAAAGCGATTATCAAAAAATCTTTCGAATTCGACTGTTACCGGTCTGGTTTTGCTTGTACATACATACATACATATAATCACGCCTATTTCCCGTAGGGGTAGGCAGAGACCACTTCTTTCCACTTGCTACGATCCTTACATACCTCTTTCGCTTCGTCCACTTTCATTATTCTCTTCATACATGCTCTTCGGTGTAGGGTCCTCTTGACCTGGCCTTTTTTCAAAACGCCCTTATTTGGTCTCGAAACGTCCGCTTAGTTTGTAGTTGTCTTAATTTGATCAAAGCTCTCGTCTATCTTTCAAAAATCAGATAGATTTGCAGTTTTGTCTTGAAATGGCAGTTACGTATTTTTAGTATCGCTCAGGATGTATATCTATATGATGTGACTGATGAATGTGGAAGCGAAAGAGGTGTGTAAGACTAGAGATACCTGACTCTACACGATGCCTTTAGTATGTTATGTAGGTATGTGAGTCTAGCGAGAACTGACGCTTTACTCCCTCTGCCTTCCCTTCGAGGGACTCGGCGTGATGTTTTATAAAATTCCTAGAATATGCTACTTAAAGTTAATTTAAATCACCACGAGGCGGGCAAGGAGGCAGACAAAAAGTGTATTTTTTTTAAAGACTGCTTTTTCTGTTGAATCTATTGTACGTGAGCAATGAATGAAATGCTGGTGCCGACGCCAGTGCACATTCTTCTTGCTCATTGTGGTGTGTCCACAGAGAGGGAGATAGCAGTCACGTGGTCTAGAAAGGGAGAGAGATATATTACGAGTAACTTGGCAACTATAGCCATAATTCGTTAATGTTTTTGGTGACAGATGTACTCTTATAATAATAATATATTCTCTCGCCTTCCCACAAGGGTTCCCGAACGGGTAGGCAGAGGTGTATAAGTAGTGCCCACAAATGGGTGACATTCCGCCAGAGATATATTTTAGGTGCCAACGTGACAGATGGCGAGTCCGTCGCCGTTACTCAAGCACGACTGTGCAGTTAAATAACAGTAGTCAAGAAGACAATTCGCTCGAGCCGTCAATTGAGTGGGTTGATTCGTTTGTCCGTTTATTGAGGAAAAACCTAGGCTATATATAGATAGTGCCATCCACGAAGAAGCTTCTCTATTCTTCCCTATAGTGTAAGTGTGCAACCTTCCACTAATGTTTGAGTATCATCGGTACACACTGATTACCTATGAGTGCACACGCACACTACAATTAATACACTCGGGTCATACTCACCGCATCCCGCGACCACCTCGACTAGAAGTTGGTGGGGCGCGTCTTCGTGGATAGCACTATCTATAACATCCTGCAACTACCCAAAGGTACGTAAGAGCACGCTTGTAACAAATTTGACAATTTTTGTTCCTTTGTCGCGCAAAAACTACTGAACGGAATTGGATGAAATTTAACACAGGATATATTATTATTGGGTATTAGGGGCGATGCTAGGCGCCCCTGAGATGTGCTAAGGCAAAGAGGAGGGAGGAGGGCACTGGTGAGTTCCTCAGGAGGATGAGCCTGAGATGAGATGAGAGAGGATTGCCACCGAGGGGGTTTTAGTGAGTAGAAATCTCACATAACCCGTTCGGCCCCCTCCAGGACGGGTTACGACCTATTGACGATTTGCCCCTCGAAAAAAAAAAAGGATATGTTTATTGTGCTGTTAATGTGTTACCGGTAGGCTCACTTGGAAAATAAAGATGCCGTGTCTGCCTTAGAACGTTAGACTCGAAAGTCGAAGTTTTTGATGTTGGTTGACGGAGGTTGTACATTAAATTTACGTTTTAATGTGGTGAGAATAAGGTCTACTTTATCTTTTCATACCATCTTTGCCAAAGATCCACTGCGCCAGTCTATAATACGCAAACATGTGATTTAGTTAATTTTTAAATATACTCTGCCCACTGGCTATTGTCTATGCCCGCATGTGTTTCGAATCTTTCAAACGCTTTATAGTTTATCAATATTTATGTGGGTACTTCCGGCGTGCCCGGTTTTTGTTAGTTTTCTACTTATTTTTTTTTAAATAGGGAATGTTTTATTTGCTTTCTACTTACATAGATTATAAATGCGAAAGTTTGTGAGGATAGAAGTTTGTAGCTAAATTAAAATTTTTTGTGTTGTGTTCCTACGCGGTGAATAAGGTTTCCAATAATGAGCTCCTTAGGGAGGGGGGAAGATTGTGTTGGCAGCAGAGGGATTAGTCCCATTATGCTGCCAACACAGTATAAACTCTCCGAGCACAGAGTGGCAACGCGCAAGTGATACTTCGGTATTGTAAGCGTAAATAGGCTGCGGTAACCGTTTTCCATCGGGTGGGCCGTATGCTTGTTTGCCACTCTGGTTTGCCACACAAACAAGAGATTTTTATACCAAAGTATCACTTGCGCGTTGCCACTCTGTGTTCGGAGAGTTATAGTGTGTTGGCAGCATAATGGGACAGGTTTAATCTCTCTGCTTCCAACACAATGTAACAATCCTCCTGGAGACCTTGTTCACCACGTAGGAACACAACACAATAAATTGTGTTATTTGTCTACGGACATCTATAAGGTGGAGGTCCTGCCCCAGTCGGGCAGCTCCGAATTCGAACGGGAAACCCGTTATGCCCTACCTCTCTTGATGGTAAGACTATTAAATTACTTCTTAAAATGATCCTTTCTTAGTTGTAGTATTATGTTATCGCACAAATGGAAAGATGTAAAAGTCTGTCTACAAATCTAATCCCTACCCTGCAAACCGACTAATACCGGATTTGTCGAACTCAACTTTCTCGCTGGGATAAATCTTTTTCAACATAAGTACCTACATAAGTATTATAATAATATATCCGCACGCCTTCCCACAAGGGTCCCCGAAGGTGTAGGCAGAGGTGTATATATAGGTAATACCCACACACCCACTTTCCGCCAGAAGTACATTAGGTGCCAACGTGACAGATGGCGAGTCCATCGCCGTTACTCAAGCACGACTATACATACGCCTTTGAATTTCTTCTCAGGCGTATGCAGGTTTCCTCTCGATGTTTTCCTTCACCGTAAAGCTCGTGGTGTTACTAATCACTGTACTTAAGTTCAGAAAAAACTCATTGGTACAGTCGGGATTCGAACTTGCGACCTTTGCGTCGCAAGTACGAACTGCAGTTCGCAGGCAACTGCTCGAACCACTCGGCCACCACGGCTTTACATAAGTATACATAATAGATACATAAGTATTAATGATAGTAATCTTACTTAGTAGTATATCTTCACGGTTACCCACAAGGGTTTCCGAAGGTTTCCGAACGACATCTGCTATCGCCGGAGGTAGATATTGGTGCTAACGTCACATATGCTGAATCGTTACTCAATCACGACATACATACGCCCTTGAATTTCTTCTCAAACGTATGCAGGTTCTCTCTCCATGTTTTTTCGACCTCGCGTTGTGACTTATCTCTGTACACAAATAAATCGTAATTGGTAAAGTCGGGATTGAACTTGTAATGCGTTGCAGGCGACTACTCCAATCAGTTAGCCATTACGGCAACTTTGTGTATAGTAGATAAAATAATCTCTGAAGGACGTTGTCGTCCTACCAATTGGCAAACAGATGATCTAGTATCTTAAGTCTTATGTACCTTTGCATTAAGTCGAAAGTGCCAAGCATGCAGCGGTCATTGTCATTGTTGTTGATTCTCGAGTTGGTGGATTCTCGACCTTGCACAGTAAGATATAGGGTTAAATATCGATTGCTTATATATAGGGATGCTTGTTACCTTTGGTTAAGGTCGATGAATACACCCAAAATTAGGTTAAGCATCTACTTAAACTGTATCGGTAACATGCGACCTTCACCAATCACCCACGTCCGCTCACGGCGGCGGCTGTTACGTAACTGGGTGTTACGCAACGTGATTGGCCGTTTTGTATTTCGAAGGTAAACTGTCAGTGGCATGAAAAATGAAGGTAAGTGTGAGGAAATTCACCATTGTCGGGACGTGTACAGGAAATTAGTTGTAAGTTAAAGTTATTGTTGAAAGTATACGTGTATTTTTACGGTTGTACATATCGCTAATCAACAGAAAAATATATCCTCACGCCCACACACCAACCAACCAAACCGTTTACCAACGTGACAGATGGCGTGACCATCGCGGTTACTCAAGCACGACTATACATACGCCTTTGAATTGCTTCTCAACGTATGCAGGTTTCATCTCGATGTTTTTCCTTCACTGTAAAGCTCGTGGTGTGACTAATCACTGTCCTTTAGTTAGGTTAAGATATATATGTGGGTATAAATAAGAAATTGCACTCTCGTCCCAAGAGTGTAACTATTTCAGATTAATGACACTCGAGATGCTGTCACAGCTAAGATCTAGATACTAGTTATCAAACTAGTTGCCAGCCTAGAGTCGCAATAGATTGCAGAACGTAAGTACCTTGATTCAAACTAGATGTGTCAAATAAATGTCAAGTTAGCAACAGATAAGCCGCAGGTGTTGCACGCCTGTAATTGTAATTACATACTTACCTCTGCCTCGCGACTTCACCCGCTTAATATTTTAATAAGCCGTGGTGGCCGAGTGGTTCGAGTGGCTGCCTGCGACAAAAAGATCACAGGTTCGAATGCCGACTGTAGACGATAGTGCCAAATTGGTATGCCAGCCAAGTAATTAATTTCGAAACAAAAAACGCATTAAGCAATGGGATGTATACATTTATTTAAAAAACGTAACATGAGGGATATTAACAGTGTCACCGTTCGCATCGCAACAGCTGAACCAATAAATAATCCGACTTAACCAATAAGCTTTTCTGAACTTAAGTTCAGTGATTAGTCACACCACGAGCTTTACGGTGAAGGGAAACATCGAGAGGAAACCTGCATACGTCTGAGAAGAAATTCAAAGGCGTATGTATAGTCGTGCTTGTAACGGCGAGAAACGCGCCATCTGTCACGTTAAAATAAAATAAATATACCTCTGGCGGAAAGTGGATGTATGGGTTTTACCTATACACCTCTGCCTACCTCTTCGGGGACCCTTGTGGGAAGGCGTGAGGATTTAATAAATAAATACGCTAATTTAATAAATAAATAAGCTTGTAACTATTGTAACTAGGCAACGATATATTTACTTATATAGATAGCTGTGCCCGCGATTTCGTCCGCGCGGAAAAGTATTATTAAGCAGCATTTAATTTTATTTTTATTTTACCCCCTTAAGGGTAATTTTTTTACAAACTTAGCATGTAATATTAATATATATGTAATCAAGAGCCAAAAAAATAAGTTTCAAGCTTCTAGCTTCATAAATGACGAATCTTCTATACAAACTTTCATCCCCTATTTCAACCCCTTACAACCCAAAAGTAGCCTATGTCCTTCCTCAATCTTTAGGCTATCTCTGTACCAAATTTCATTTAAATCAATTCAGTAGTTTTGGCGTGAAATGGTAACAGACAGATGGAGTTACTTTCGCGTTTATAATATTATTATTATTATTATTTTTACCACTTGGGTGGCAAACAAGCATGTAGTAAGCATGTACTACACATATTAGTAGGGATATATGCATAGGAAATCCAAGTCTAAGGTACAAATCATATTTTACGCGGGGTAAACCACGGGATCAGCTTGCAAAAATACAGGGTTGAAAGTAGAACATGGAAACTTATTAGACGTCGGTATTTTCTTTGATGTTTTTTTCTCATATCACAAAGCTACCGTTTGACCTGTCAGCTTAGTGTTAGTTTTGTACATGTTTTAATTTTTTTGTTAATAACCTCCTTTCAGTGTGCCCTACACTATGTGAGCAAATAATGAATTAATGTGTTACAACAAATATTTTTTTAGAAATGTACACTTGCGATCACATAAATGTAAGTGACAAGTTAAATCATGGCTCCGAGAACCAAGAATCTTATGAGTTTTCTATGTAACACACGCACGACGTCTACGACACAGTTTATAACTAAAAACTTTAGGTACTGCAGGAATTATTGCATACAATTTTGTACTCAATATATTTTTGTTCCATTTCTAAATACAGGAAAAAAAGAGCTGTCCTATTTTCTGTAATATCATTTTAATTTAAAACGATTCTCTCGAGGAATCTTTTTGAGGCCTCCCTAGCCAAGAAAGCTGGTGAATATTTTGTTGAGCGAATCATCATTACCATACAACATGGCAATGCCAGCCTTCTTAGCACCCTTCAGCGTTGCACAGATTTGGGACATTTATCTCTATTATTATTATTATTAATTATATTAATAATAATAATAATAAATATAAATTTAATTTACATATTGACTCCTATATATATTTATTAATTTGTCGATGCTTGTACTTAACAAGTGCGCATGCGCTCCACGTAAGCGCTAAATATAACAATTAATAATTCACCAGCTAAAACTGCGGTTTTCCTCAAATTATTCCATTAGTTACCTCGTAAACATTGACAGACAGTACAGGACAGGACCAGTGACAGACAGGAGAGCAGTACTTGTCCTCGCTGGACTAAAGACTACACTTTTGTCACATTCATCAGTCTCTTCATACATGCTCGTCGGTTTCGAGTACTCTTGACGTTCCCGTCCTTGAGCGTCCGATCAATTTGACCATACACCATAACCATACACGTACTTTCCGTAAGAGAATAAGTTATTACCTATTTAATTAATAGTTGTATTATCAAGAGATAATGTATTTAAATGAAATTATTTATTGGTTTAGCTGTTGCGGTGCGAACAGTGAGACTGTTAATGTCCTTCATGATACGTTTTTGTAAATAAATGTAGGTATACAGTAGAACTCCAATTATCCGAACTTCGACTATCCGAATCGCCGATTATCCGAATCACAAGACTTGTCTTAACTTGCCGTTGTGCCTACACTGACTTCCCCCCGCATGTGTAGGCACAACACTTGCAACTGCTCACCGTCAAGCGAATGCGTGACCTGGCTGCCCGAAAACGGTTGAAGACCGCAAAGCAGCTTACATTGACGGAGATGTTTAAAAAACAATGATTTTTATTTCTAAGCTTGTACATAAGTACATTTTATTTATATTTAAAACATGTGAAAATTTCATGTTTCTTTCATTTAATTCAATAAAAAAATAGTGCAATATCAAAACGTAACTTTTATTCTCTCCAATGGCAATTTTTTTTTTAAAAATCCGATTATTCGAATCTTTCATTATCCGAATAGGTCCCGGCCCCCATTAATTCGGATAATTGGAGTTCTACTGTATATCCAATTTCTTAATGCGTTTTTTGTTTCGAAATTAATAACTTAGAATACCAATTTGGCACTATTATTTTATCTGTAAGTAAATAATAATACTATAATAAATAAATAAATACCTTGACACAATCCCACACACATTGACCTAGTCCCAAATTAAGCAAAGCTTGTGATATGGTAATTAGACAACGATGTATTTACTTATACTATTTAAATATACATAGGTAGGTAGATAGATATTTATATACCTAATTACATAGGACATACAAGACTAAGGTACAATTACTCGTGTTCATCACACCCGCGACCTTAAGTTTTGCAGTCTAACAACTAGACCAGACAGCCGTCTGTTAGTAAGTTAGTTTACAACTGTTCTA
>JACCPG010002221.1:0-15586 GCA_016069955.1 Drepana arcuata | reverse complement strand
GACAACTTAGGCTTTAACCAGGACCCGACTAAGCATTAATCTAGAACCACAAGGACTTTGAAGTGTGTAACCACCCCCCCCCCCAGCTGGGCTGGTCGTGCTGCGGCGAGGAGTCGGGCACGTGCCGCGTGCTGCTGCGGCACTGCGCCGGGGCCAGCGCCGCACCGCGCGCGCACGCCGCAGCCGCGCTCTACGCGCTCATGCGGCAGCACTATCAGCTCGGGAACGTGAGTTGCCATTACCATCACTCACTTGGTCCGTGCTAGACCACTTTACCGTCCTCAGCAGTACTTCTCATTCTCTCCAATTTCTCCTGTAATCCTCCCAGTCGCTCGCAATGCGTGTTTAGGAAACGAGGAGACACTCCCATCGTGAGTGAAAAATTTAACTTGCGGAGTCAAAAGAGAGCCAAAATATTGTATGTGTCTGGGAGCTTTACGGTGTAGGAAAACATCCACAAACCTTCGCTGAACTGAAGATATTCTTTAGTCCATCGCCGATTCTCAAGCAAGAAGATACATCTGTATGTACGTACGTACTTTCGATGTTTTCCTTCGCTGTAAAGCTCGTCATATAAGTAACCACTGTACTTTGTCCAGAAAACTCATTGGTATAGTCGGGATTCGGACTTGTCACGTGTTGAAAAATACTACTCGGCCACCACGACCTTTAATTGTTTCGGTTTTGCATTTATACCAGAACTTCAGCCGCGTGAAGATGCAAGTGACGATGTCCCTCTCCTCGCTGGTGGGGACGTCGACCACCTTCAGCGAGGAGTCGCTGCGGCGCGCCTTGAAGACCATCCTCATGTACGCTGAAAAAGATGTAGACCTGCAAGACACTACGTTCCCCGAACAGGTAACTCACTCATATGCCCGTAGATGTCGTTGGTAATATTTAGATGGCGCTGGCCTAGCGTCCGTTGACGTCGTTTAAAGAAATGTTTAATTTGCTCTTTATAACATTGTTCTTTTTTTAACATAAAGAACATTTCGACGCTCGAATCCTGTTTTAAATGATTTTGTGTCTTGGCGTTACTACACAGTACTTGTCCGAACGATACCCTCAGTGTTTCAAGCATCCATAGTTTTCCAAAGTTTTTTTTGTTTTTGTTTCTTAATATGTCTAAAATAATAATAGTTTAAGAATTTGTAATCTGTTTACATAAAAATCTGTTTGTCGGGGAGTGCAGGTGTCTATATTACAGACTCTCAGCCTAGTTTAGTCATATGCGGAAATACACATAAAAATTGTACCATTAATCACCGCTTTATCCTACATGTCATGTGTTAATTTGTGTATGTACATTCTACTATGGCAAATAAATGATTATTATTATTATTATTATAAAGGCGGTGGGAAGCGCTTACTATCAGGCGGACCGCCTGATTGTGCGATACCTTAGAGGTGTAATATTGGTCATGTGTGCCACGGTAGTCGTACGCGCTGTCTCTTATACTGCTAGCACAGTTTATCCACCCATTATAAGGTTGACAACGCGCCAGTGACCATTCAAGTATTGCTTAAGCCTATAGGCTACTGTCCAGTGCTGTAGCTAGGCAAACAAAGGCCCTGGGGCAAAAATGAAACTGTTTAAAATCGTTTGATCCCTTTTCGTCGTTTGCTTTCGTCGTCATTCAGGTTCGTCGTAATACAGTCGACTCCATAATAAAATTAAAAACCGAATACAAATTGTAGCTTTCTAATTACCAAATGAAAACATGGAATCTGGTTTATCCGAGTCCTGAGCTTGAAGGCCCCGGGGCACTGCCCCGTCTAACCCTCCGACAGCTACGCCACTGCTAAGGTCGTATAAAATAAAACATGTTCACTAAAGAATATGATTCCTCGCTGTCCAGGTGAAGGACTTGGTGTTCAACCTGCACATGATTCTGTCGGACACTGTGAAGATGAAGGAGTTCCAAGAGGACCCCGAGATGCTGCTGGACCTGATGCACCGCATCGCGCGAGGCTACCAGCACAGCCCCGACCTGAGGCTCACCTGGCTTAACAACATGGCCCAAAAGCATATGGAGGTATGGCACTCTTGGAGTTCCTGTTAATTGTCTGTCACGTTGGCATCTTAATATGTATCAGGTGAAGGTGCAGTGTTGTGTTACCTCTGCCTGAACATTTGAGAACTCTTGTAGGGTGGCGTGAAGATACAAAAAAATATGTCAATTCTGCACTTCATCTGAGCAAGTTTTGCGTTCCAAACTATTTATTTATTTATTTGGATTATTTGGATTATTGACGAACTTTGGAGTTCACAGTTTTTCTTAATATGTGAAACGTTTATAAAATTTTATCAGTCAACTTTACATTGAAGGGAAGCATCGAGAAAAGCCGTATATACGTTTAAGACGAAGTTCAACGACGTGTATAGTGAGTCGTGCTCAAGAAAAGGCAATGTACTATGTATACGTGTGTAAGCGGTATCGTGCGCAGCGCTCCAACCACCTGGAGGCGGGCATGTGCCTGGTGCACGGCGCGGCGCTGGTGGCCGAGCAGACCTTGGCGCGCGCGCGGGGCGCAGCACTGCTGCAGCGGGTCACGCACAACGCGCTGGACGAGAGCTGCGCCGACGTGCTGCTCCACCACCTCACGCACCACGAGCTGCAGGTCACCCCCCGCCCCACCCCCACTGCCCCACTGCCCCCCCTCGCGCACAACGCGCTGGACGAGAGCTGCGCCGACGTGCGCTGCTCCACCACCACGCACCACGAGCCGCAGGTCACCCCGCCCCACCCCACTCGCCCCACTGCTCCCTCGCGCACACAACGCGCGAGCTGCGCCGACGTGCTGCTCCACCACCTCTCGCACCACGAGCTGCAGGTCACCCCCCGCCCCACCCCCACTGCCCCACTGCCCCCCCTCGCGCACAACGCGCTGGACGAGAGCTGCGCCGACGTGCTGCTCCACCACCTCACGCACCACGAGCTGCAGGTCACCCCCCGCCCCACCCCCACTGCCCCACTGCCCCCCCTCGCGCACAACGCGCTGGACGAGAGCTGCGCCGACGTGCTGCTCCACCACCTCACGCACCCCGAGCTGCAGGTCACCCCCCGCCCCACCCCCACTGCCCCACTGCCCTCGCGCACAACGCGCTGACGAGAGCGTGCCGACGTGCTGCTCCACCACCTCACGCACCACCGAGCTGCAGGTCACCCCCGCCCCACCACTGCCCCTATTCGCCCCCTCGCGCACACAACGCGTTGACGAGAGCTGCGCCGACGTGCTGCTCCACCACCACGCACCACTATTTCGCAGGTAGTCACCCCCGCCCCACCCCTCTTATACCGCCCCACTGCCCCCCCTCGCGCACAACGCGCTGGACGAGAGCTGCGCCGACGTGCTGCTCCACCACCTCACGCACCACGAGCTGCAGGTCACCCCCCGCCCCACCCCCACTGCCCCACTGCCTCCCCTCGCGCACAACGCGCTGGACGAGAGCTGCGCCGACGTGCTGCTCCACCACCTCACGCACCACGAGCTGCAGGTCACCCCCCGCCCCACCCCCACTGCCCCTCATTAACCCCCAATAACTGATCCGATGGCAACATGTATGGAATTGTTTGTATAAATGCTTAATGTATGATGCAGGCACTGCTGGAGCACGCAGCCGGCGAGCTGATGACCGCCGGCATGTACGAGACGGTCAATGAGGTGTACAAAGTGCTGATACCCATCGCGGAGGAACACAGGGACTACAAGAAGCTGGCTAACATACACAGGTGACCAATACAACTAGCTGCTCATGAGGCGGATTGGAATATCATTATGCCATTGCTTGAACAAAGTAATTTAGAAGACCACGCTCAAATTACCTAGATCAAACCCATCGGACACTCAGGGATGAGATCGTCGAAAGTCCTCGAAACTAGCAAGCATGTATGAAGAGACTGATGAATGTGGATGAAGCGAAAGAGGTCTGCAATGCTTGAGAGAACTCTGCCTCTTTCGTGAGGGACTCGGCGTGATTATATGTGTGTATGTGTGTACATAATGACGGATAAACACCTGCCTATCTCTGCGCATGCCGATAATACTCAAATTTGTCGATGGTTGCACACTTACACTATAAACTGTAGGGAAGAATAGTGGGGGCTATATACGAACGTGTAATAAACTTGTACCACCGCTGCTACAGCAAGCTGAACGAGGCGTTCACCCGCATCGAGCAGCTGCACGGCAAGCGCGTGTTCGGGACCTACTTCCGCGTGTCCTTCTACGGGCCGCGCTTCGGCGACCTTCACGGCGAGGAGTTCATCTACAAGGAGCACGCGCTCACCAAGCTACCGGAGATATTTAGCCGGCTTGAGGTCACTACACAATCAACTTTATTTTTTTTATACCGCATGGGTGGCAAACAAGCATTCGGTCCGCCTGATGCTAAGCGGTTGAAGATTTCCAGGGAAAACCTCATAACTTTCTATGCATTCCTTCCCACAAATATACAGGTGTCTCATACAATAGAAACTTGTCTTTAAAAATAGGGTGTTGTGAATATATTCTCGTGACGATAAATAAAAGAAATAGCTCCAAAGATAGCGTAATGACGATTTTATAGAAGGGAGTGATGTTCACTCCGAAACATGGTTTTTATGTGATATTTTCAGTAACTATTATAAGCAACAAAAGTTGTTACACGTGTAAAGTTGTTTTACGTTTAACTCATATCATTAAACTCATGTTTTTTTTCATAAATAGGGAGATAGACACTAAGATACATACATTCCTCTGCTAGGGGTTATAGTGTACACCTTATTTGCACTTAATTTTGTCATATCATTTATTGGGGATACTCTTCTCCAATTCAAGGGGAACAAACGTCACTAACTTTCGTATTAACAATACTAGCTTATGCCCGCGGCTTTGCCCGCGTGGAGTTTGAAAAATTTGCTTTGGAAATTTTCCTGCTAGAATCGGTTCAGCTGCTATGCCGTGAAAGAGCATCATACATTATAATATAAGAAATTTAAATTTTTATTCAAGATAAAAAAAATTGCCTTTGTCCTATTCCTAGGTAACAGCTATCACCATTTCAACTTTCAGCTAAATCGGTTCAGCCGTTTGGCCGTGAAAGAACCGCAGACATCCAAACTTACAAACTTTCACATTTATAATATTAGTAAGATAAGATTAGTATAGTAGGATGACCGCTATGGCTCAACGCATAAAGTGGTGACGTCACTCCCCGCAGAACTTCTACGGGCAGCGCTTCGGCCCCGACAACGTGGTGATCATCAAGGACTCCAACACCGTGGACGCGGCGGCGCTGGCCCCCGACAAGGCCTACATACAGATCACATACGTGGAGCCCTACTTCGAGCCGCACGAGCTCCGGAAGCGGCTCACGCACTACGAGAGGAACTACAACATCAGTACGCACATATTCATATTTATTATATACAAGTGTCCGTCCCGGCTTCGCACGGACATAAGATTTTTTTATAAGAGATAATACAGCCTATGTCACTCAGGGTAAATGTAGCTTTCTAATGGTGAAAGAATTCTTTAAATCGGTCCAGTAGTTTCGTAGCTTATTCAATACAAACATGCTTACATACAAATCTTTCCTCTTTATAATAAATATTAGTAATATATACTGCGCACCGAAACACACCCACTTTCCGCTAGAGATATATTTTAGGTGCCAACGTGACAGATGGCGAATCCATCGCCGTTACTCAAGCTCGACTATACATTTCTTCTCCGTTTCTTCTCCTGGCGGGTAATTTTCTTGGAAACGGTGGTAACTTTAGTTTTTGTTAAGTATATGACGTTCAATAAGTGTTCCCTGTGTCCCTTACGTTGAATAAAATATTTTGATTTTTGTATATATATCCTCACGCCTTCCCACAAGGGTCCCCGAAGGGGTAGGCAGAGGCGTATAGGTAATACCCACACACCCACTTTCCGCCAGAGGTATATTAGGTGCCAACGTGACAGATGGCGAGTCCATCGCCGTTACTAAAGCACGACTATGCATACGCCGTTTTGAATTTCTTCTCAGACGTATACAGGTTTCCTCTCGATGTTTTCCTTCACCGTAAAGCTCGTGGTGTGACTAATCACTGTACTTAAGTTCAGAAAAACTCATTGGTACAGTCGGGATTCGAACTTGCGACCTTTGCGTCGCAGGCAACTATTCGATCCACTCGGCCTCCACGGCCCCTGTTAAATGTGTATATAATAGTACAATGTTGTTGTTGCAGAGCGCTTCATGTACGCGACGCCGTTCACAGCGAGCGGGCGCGCGCACGGCGACATCGCCGAGCAATGCAAGCGCAAGACCATCCTCACCACCGCACACCACTTCCCATATGTCAAGACCAGGATACAGGTCACCATACCAGCATACCTACTATGACACTACATACAGCTTTATGGTGAAGGAAAACTAGTGTTAACTTTTATAAGCATGAGAAGAAATTCAAGAAGACGTGTGTATATTAGTCGTGCTTGAGAAACGGCGTGGAGTCACCATCTGTCACGTTTTCATTTCCAATCATCAATAGCCAGAGTAATTCATCAGGAAGGGCTTGGTACACAATTCGTTAAGTTGTATGTAAATTGGATGAAATATGAAGATAATTATTGAGATTGTCGAAAAAAGTGGAGCTCCAGTTCTCTAGGGCTCTTTCGCTTTATATCGAAATTCGCCTTAAACGAAATAAATATATACCTATTCTTAAAAAATTCCGTGGTACAACTCGCAGGTGGTGCAGAGGACACAAATCATATTGTCGCCCATCGAGGTCGCTATTGAAGATATACAGAAAAAGGTACCATTCACAACTTATTGGGGCACATTCTCTTAACATCTATATCCAATGGCTTATTGATAACTAGCTGTGGCTGCCGGCTTCACCCGCACAAAATTTGATTTTTTTGGTATAAAGAAATCTCATGCCTTAATCCAGCTAATAATATTTTTCTGTGCCAAATTTAATCCAATTCCATTGACTAGTTTTTTGTCCAACATCGTCACATTCTGTCGCATTTATAATATGAGTATGATACATACACTATGTTTATCTTTGCCTTGCACCTACAAGCTTTGTTTAGTGTTGGAGTTTGTGTGTGTGTGTGTGTGTGTGTGTGTGTGTGTGTGTGTGTGTGTGTGTGTGTGCGTGCGTGCGTGCGTGCGTGCGTGCGTGCGTGCGTGCGTGCGTGCGTGCGTGCGTGCGTGCGTGCGTGCGTGCGTGCGTGCGTGCGTGCGTGCGTATGTGTGTGTGTGTGTGTGTGTGTGTGCGTGCGTGTGTCACTGAGCCGCTGCCTCTGCCCAGATCACGGAGCTGGCGGCCGCCACGAGCCAGGAGCCGGCCGACCCCAAGATGCTGCAGATGGTGGTGCAGGGCTGTATCGGCACCACCGTCAACCAAGGACCCCTGGAGTTGGCACAGGTAGAATTCGCTTATACCTATACAATGATTCTCTAGTTCTTTTTTTTTTCAATTAAACATTATTCTCTATATCTTCGTCTTCTCACACGAGGACACAGTTGGTAAAGGTCTAACAATATCCTCTTGCAGCCAGGGATGTATAATAGTCCAACGTGACAAATGGGGACCATATAGCCGTCGCATAAGCACGTCATTTCTTCTTAAACGTATACTAGTTTTGTAGTGATGTTTTAGTTCCTCGATAAGCGCGTGGTGTGACAAATCGCTTAACTTACGTTCATTCGTTGGCACACCCTGTGGGACCCTGACCCTTGTGGGAAGGCGTGAGGATATATTATTTCAATTCATTGTGTATTGCGGGTGGTGTTTATCTTTTCTCTCAAAGTGTAACTTCACCTGTTGTAGGTGTTCTTAGCCCCGGTGGCGGAAGGCACGCAGCCACCGACGCGCCTCACCAACAAACTTCGGCTATCCTTCAAGGATTTCTCCAAGAAGTAAGTCCTGATAATCCCCATTGGGGTATGTTACCACCGAAATCAATACTACAAAGTTAACTATTAATTTATTCAGAAGTTCTCACCCAACCTGTTAATCTATTGTGCGAACAAGATGGTTCTGGAGCTCATTCTTCAGGCATACATACATACATACATATCATCACGCTCATTCTTCAGGCAATTTGCAAATATTTAAGTCTATCAAAGAAACACCAACAATATTGGCAAACTGGTCTCCAAATAAATTCTCTAGCGAGTGCTACACTCAGCTCGATTAAAAAGGTTTAAGCATTGGGAATAAGCAGCACTCGTGATATTTGGTTGGGGGCCAGTTTTAGTGCAAGCTCACCACCATTTACCAGGTTTAAGAGTTTAAACTGTTTGCTAGTCCTATTATAGTGGCGTGTAGTGTTGTATTACACGTATGTATGTATTGCCAGGTGCCACGACGCCCTGCGCAAGAATAAGAACCTCATAGGCAGCGACCAACGCGAATACCAGCGCGAGTTGGAGAGGAACTTCACGCGCTTCACCGAGAGGCTGGCGCCGCTCGTGCTCACCACGCCGGGCCACGTGGCGCAGCTTAGGTAATGCACGCATGTGGTGGGGAACAATGAAAAGAAGCTAGTTAAATTAAAAAAAAATCTAAGTTGACAATATTAGGCAGGCAGAGGGTAAGCACCAGTTCTCTTTTATACTGGCAACCCTATACACTGAATATCCTTTATACTGACAACCCTAAATATTAACAACCCCACAAACTAACAACCCCTTTATTCTGACAACCCTATATACTAAGAACTTTCTTTAAACTGTCAGCCCTATATACACTACTGACAAGCATCTACACTGACTCCTATTTTAATAGTTTTTTTTGTTTCAGCAATGGAATGAGCAAACCTGACTACAAATATCAAGCATGATCTTATTTAATCTAAGCTCTTTACCGATTATTGGTATATGTAATATCTTTCCGTGCTAATAAGGGCACAGTTTGCGTTGTATTAATCACCTTTGAGTATTAATTTAGTGATTAGCTGGACTAAGAGACAACTGTTCAACCTGACATTTTATCAATTTTCTATATTGTCTGTAGTAATTCGTTACGCTTTTTAATAATTATTTATATTTATGGAATTTATTCGATAATGTTCTCCCGTGTGGTATAGAAGTGGTAAGAACCGAATATAGAGAAATACTCTACGACTTTTTATAGTAAAGAACTTGCGGATTATTTCAGTATACGTTTAAAATATTGTTATTACATTTATCTTTACTTCTCGGGGACTTTTTTATCTTCGTTTGCTTGGACATATCCAACAAGTAGAGACCCCTTCGACAATTTTAATATAGGTATAGAAATGCGAGTATATAATTCCTGTATGCACAGCGATACACCCAGAGATTATGGTTATAAGTTCGCGTTCCAGTTGCGTCACCTGAGTAAGTAGTGCGGCGATTAATTTTCCTCCCATGACATACAAACGCTTAGTTCCAAAAGAAACATAATGTTGTTCGCCACACATACCTACATTGTATGGAGTTCTTTATATGTATTACCCAATTTGCGTACAAATATTTTTATTAAACTTACGACTACAAAATTGAGGTTTTATTTTACTCAGTAACGCTATTATCAGTTTTGAGAAGATGCCAGAAATGGGAATAAAGATGAAATGAAAAATTTTACATTGGGCACAAAATTTCTCCTTATTATCCCATATTTTTACATGTGCGCTGTAAAATTTTCGTATGTTCCGTTCAATTCAATTTCATTTATATTGTGACCGACATGAAATACTCTGTAATCGAATTATAAAACATGACTTGAACCAAGTTGTGATTAAAGGAAAACACATCAACATATGTACGAAAATGACGTGTATTATTCATAAATTTAACGCTAACTTAACTTACGTACAATATGGATTAATTCTGAGAAACTATATTAAGAGCCATTTCATTGCTGTCATACAAACCGTTTCAACTTTAAGTATTATAATTCGAGCAAATCAGCAAGATAAATGTACACCGACTACTCGGGCTTCACTTACGTAACGTTACTTACTCGTTATAATATAATTTATTTTGGTATTTCTACCCATTAAACTTTTATTCAAGCAAGAATATCGCTTATACATATACATATAGGGTGCAGACCTCTGAAGGTGGTATGCAAACCCAAGACTTAACCACTATGACATCATTACACACGTTCACTGCGGGGTACCAACGGGTTGCTACACAGATACTACTTACAGTATCTGTCGATACATTTACAAAACTACCATGCTTCGAGAATCTTCTATACAAGATAGCCCTGGCACGAACGTCGTCTCTCCCGCAACTTCATTAAGTGATAAGCGACCCAAGTCTTACAGTATTAAGTCGATAAATACATACAATGTCGTTGATACATACATACAATGTTTCGCTACAGTGGCGTAACTTTAGTCTGAGCCCCTCGAGACAAAATCACTTTCAGTTCCCGCTAACGCTATCCGGTACGTTTAATTTGTATGGCAATGCCATTAGTCGCGGAAAGTTTTCAGCACATAATGACGATAGCGTGAGCGTAAACAGAAAAGGATGTTGTCAAGCGGGGGAGGTTGGTGGCAGTCATCTGAAGGGACCCTTAGTTCTTATTAAAAACGTTTGATGTTATGGCGTAACTTTTACAAGTCCAAAACTAAGAGATCCATTACATACAGAACTAATATTTTTATTCTAAATATTGTAGGAAGATCAGATTTGTGGCGGCAGAGTGGATCGAGTAGTTAGTTGCCTACAACACAAAGATTGCAAGTTCGAATCCCGAGTAGCAATAAGATTTTGTTAACTTAAGTACAGTGGTAAGTCACGTCACGCTACGAGCTTGACGGTGAAGGAATACATCGATAAGAAACCTGCATACATGAGAGAAGATATTCAAAGTATCAATAACAGCGATGGACTCGCCATGTCACAAGATATATCTCTGGCGGAAAGCAGGTGTGTGGATACTACCTATACACCTCACTCAACCTACCCCACCCCTTTGAGGACACTTATGGGAACGAGTGAGGATAAATATTGTAATATACAGTTCCTCCTGTGAGCGCAGCCTCGTCTAGGGGCCCAAATTTACGCCACTGTTTCAATACGAGTAGTCGGGAGAGAGCCGTTCTTCCAACATTAAGTTGAGATACATTAATATCGGGTTTTGTAAACCACATTTCTTGACACTTCGAACGGGCCACCATCCAGGGCCCGCTCTAGTGTGTCTTTGGCGTTCACTGGGTTTGGACAATCTATATATACAGGGTGTAACATACTTCTTTTTTAAATTATCTCATACGTAAGCCCTAGAAACTTCTTTCTTTCCTTTCTGTTCGCGCTGACGCTATCCGACATCTATAATATGTAAGGCAATGACATTAGTTGCGGAAAGTTTTCCGTAGATAATGTCATAGCCATACTATGGATAGCGTGAGCTTGAACGGAAAGGAATCTTGTTTATATGGAAGGAGAGACTGATTGACATTTATGGAGGGTCAAAGGAATTTCACAAGAGATACAAGAGTCCAGCTCTTAATCTCGCATTTTTTGGTGACTAATGGGGAGGGACGAATTTATGTATAATGAAGAAACTTATCAAGTGAGTAATATTATAAAGGATATAGAAAGGCAGCAAGAACATTTTCCACGAGAACTACTACGTAATGACAAGATTGGAGATGATTGATCATGTCGGCGTAAAGCGGTTACCACTTCACTCGCACATTTGTGGTGTGATGTCAAGATTCTAAACGGCCCCCCCATAATGTAACTGGCTTTCTGTAACACCCTGTATATAGTGGAAAAATAAGCTTATCCAAACGAATATTTCAGCGAATCGCCGCCGACACACAGTGTGTACAAGTCTTTAGGTAGCAACCCGTTTGTGACCATCAATCGGACTCCGCCGGCGTGTGCCACGTGAGCCTCTCCTCGTAGAAAGCGATCACCTGAAACATACGAACGTTAATCAATGGTTAAATTATAACAACAATATTTGCTTAACATCATCATCATCATATCATCACGCCGAGTCCCTAACGAAGTAGGCAGAGAGAATAGACGCCAGGTCTCTCTTAAATTGCTTAACATAACTCAACTTTATAGATAGTGCCGTCCACGAAGACGCGCCCCACCAATTTCTAGTCGAGGGGGTCGCGGGATGCGGGCAGTATGACCCGAGTCTATTAATTGTAGCGTGTGTGTGCACTCATAGTTAATCAGTATGTACCGATTAAATTCAAACATTTGTGGAAGTTTGCACATGTACACTATAAACTGCAGCGAAGAATAGTGGGGCGCGTCTTCGTGGATCTATCTATACAAAGGACCTGTTTTAAACAAGGTCTCTTTTGAGCGCCCTTGACCACCTGATTAATTTATCAACGATATAGGATCAATAACGCAATGAGGCAATTTTTTATTTTACTGCCGGGAACGAGGCATGGACGAAGTGAAGAAGTCTAGTAGGAACTAGGGCTCTACACTCGCTCAGCGTGATGATATATGATTCTAAGGTGTATGCTTGGCTTACCTGTTGTGGGCACTTGACATTGGCAACTTTAGCTGGAACAAGCTCGGCTTCATCAGAGTCAGCCCACTTTATTAAGAACATCAGGTCTCCGGTCGCATCCGATGCACCTGAAAAACATATTATACTGTTCATAAAAACCATATGCTAAACATTCTAATGTTACCTAGTTCTATATTATAATTATTTTATACCACTGGTAGGTTAGTAGTAAGGTATTTATTTGTTATACCTTCAAGCCTTCCTGCAAGGGTACCTGAAAGGTAAGCGTGAAAAGAGGTGCATAGGTAACCCACGCACCCACTTTTCGCCGGAGTAATATTTTTGGTGCCATCTTACAGATGGCGAGTCCATCGCCGTTTCTCAAGCACGGCTATAGTATTATTCTCAAATGCATAGTTTCCTTCACTATAAAACTCGTGGTGTGACTGATAACTGAACATAAGTTTAGAAAAACTCATTGGTACAGTCGGGATTCGAACTTGCAATCTTTGTGAAGTCGACTGAACGAACCACTAGGATAAACCATGGCTTAGAAGGCGAGTTACCAATGATCTTCTCTGCCTTGAGCCCCTTGTCGAAGCCGGACTTGGCCTTGTCGTCCTTGGCGCGCTTGGCCTCGCGCTGGTCCTCCGCCGAGGACACGCTGGTGGCGCGGCCCTTGCGCGAGCTGGTCTCCTCGCTGGACTCGCGCACGCGCTTCTTGCTGCGCTCTTCAGGCTTCTTCGTCTTTGCCTGCAATCAACCATAATCAGACATGAAAGCAAAGATATCAACACAATTATATTAGTGTCAATTATTTATTTACAACCATTGCCTCGCCTTCAAATGTGATTACATCAATAGACTCTTTCTTTCATCTTCTTTCTATGTGTTCCGTTCAATAGTTTTTGTGTGTACGAGAAATAAGGACCGTCACAAACTTTCAATTTTATTATAATGTGTATATTTAAGATGATGTTTTAAATGACTACCATCAATGCTGGTGCCTATAACAATAGGGTCAACAAAAACTGTTCATGAAAAGGGTATTATTTTATGACGTACATATCTAACGTTTATGAATGTGGGTGAAGCGATAAAATCTCTCCTTCACTATAAAGCTCGTGGTGTGACTTTTTGTAATGTATATATGTATTTAATGCATAGTCATTGTGTATACATTTTTACAAATCTTTTGGTATGAAATTTCTCCATTTCTACACCAACTGACTTGTACACACATATTGATGAGATGTAGTTTCAAATATTGTTAAATTTGGCATGTAGTCTTCTAAAGGTGTATGAGACAGAATTAAGAAATATTTTGTGACATAAAAGCACAAAATTCTGGTCTATGACTCTTAAGAGTGGACGTGAACTATAATCTGTCTACCTACTCCATGATTCAGTGAGCTTGTATTATATATTATGTATGTTGGTATGGACCTCATAAAATACACATGTTTTTTTTTATTATTCAAGAGTTATCTTTATATATTCATAGAAAATATATATTTTTATATTACTTATAATAAATATATTAAAAAATTAATATAATATAGCTATGAGAACTACCAAATGTTAGATCAATAGCTCACTTAGGATCAAGACAATAATGTGACCGCAGTAAGGGCAATGAAACTAGACTTGATCTGTCTTTATTGAACAAAACCATAACAATGTACACACCTCCTTCTCCTTTTGGGCATCCTCATATGTTTTGATCAGCTCCTCGCAGTCCAGATTCTCAACAGGTTCCCACGTACTCTCCTCTTCCTTGTACCCCTTCCATTTCAGCAAGTACTGGATCTGTTGATGTTAACAATACTCACCTTTAATCACTGCTGCTAGATGTTCGGGATTCATCTGCAGTCTCCTGATATTTTACCTATCCATTTAAGACTAAAATATCCCAAGCAATAGGTAGAATATTATTGTATATCTACATGCCATATTATAACCCATATTGAAGGGTACTTCTGATTTAATCACTGGCTGCTGTGGGAGTTGAATAAAAGAGCTTTATGTATGTGTTGGTCTTAATTGCTTTAATAGCCAGTTGCAATAAACATAAATACCTTTCTTAAACAGATTATGTATTAACTATATATGTTTGAGGTTTTCCCTGGAGAGTACAGCATGGAGTTTTTCAAGAAGGTTGTGAAAAGATTCCTGCAGGGTTGGCAACACGCGAGTGATACCCCTGGTGTTGCAACGTCTATAGGCAACAGTAACCCCTTACCATCAGGCGGGCCACATTGCCAAGAGGTATAAAAATAAAAATTCATCTGAATAAAAAATATAACTAAAATAATAGGACTTCTTCAGTTATTTCAAATGAAGTTAGTATTTCATAAGTAAATGGTTTGGGATAGATTTTTTTGCCATTTGCCAAGTATTGATGTGCCTATGCATTTTGATTAAGCATATTATACAATAGCAGAATATATGCTTGGAAATTATCCAGTTTCTTTTCCAAACAATCTTTCCCCTTTAACCTTTAATAAAAAATGTGGGCAGGTTTTAGAGGTAATTATTTAATATTTACCATGTGATTTTAAATGGTTGTTTTCTGTGTTGAAGTGTAAAGTGTGATGACTATGCCTACATATTGCTTTGCTCAAAAATTGGGCATCAAAAGCAGTAATAATTTTACAAATCCAAATAGTAGTTCATGGTAAAAAATTGAAACAAGTATTCAGCTGTATTGACTTCCATAGTAAATAATTGCAATGAGAAATATGCTACACACACGATTTTTTTATAAAAAAAAATCCTCACGCCTTCCCACAAGGGTCCCTGAAGCGGCCTACCCCTTAGAGCCTACCCCAGAGGTGTATATTTTTTTATAAGCATGATAGTTTTAAAGGAAACTGGCACTCCATATTCTCTGCCTACCCCGTTGGGGACACGGCGTGATGATACTTATGTATGTATGTGTGTTTTGGTAAAATCTCAACACAATTCCTTTATGTTTACCAACAGGACACAGAGAGACACTTTTTCAAGCTTTTTCAATGATCAATCTAGTGACATGAGACAAATTTTTGCTTGTATGCTTGTTGTAATAATATTGTGTGCTAACCAGGGCGGCATGTTCGCAATCAGCGACAAAGCCCTTTCATGTTTAT
>JACCPG010002218.1:0-15444 GCA_016069955.1 Drepana arcuata | reverse complement strand
TTATAGAAAGGCATGATGACTGCTCGCCTCCAGTCGTCCGAAACATCACCCTTTTCCCAACAAAGATTGCATAGCAAATAGATGACGTCCCAGACCGCTGGTCCACCGTACTTGATCATCTCAGCCGTAATCCCATCTATTCCCGCAGCTTTTCCACATTTCAGACTTCTTATCGCACTTACAATCTCTCCCATACTTATTTTATCCGCTATAGGATCCTCGATAGATTCTGTTGGAGGCAGCTCTGTGAGTAGATCAGCGGCATCATCATCATACATATCTTTGTAAAATTCACTCCATCGCCTGAGGACGTCTGTTTTGTCAGTCAGTATGTTATTGTCCTTCGAGAAAATCACATTCATCCTACTACTAGCTGTAACACAATTTCTGGACTTCTTAACTTCCCTCCAAAAAAGTTCTGCATTGTCCTTGAAATTCTGTGACAGTTTTTCGTCTACAGTCATTTGGAACCTCTCACGCTTCTGAGCTATTATCTCTTTCGTACGATTTTTTTGCAGGCGGTATTTTTCTTTCATCTTTTCTTTCATACTCTCACTTGAGCTGGACATAGCCAAAATGTCTTGCCTTGCATCCTTTTTCTTTTTAACTTCTTCTTTCACTTCATCATCCCACCAACCATCGCCATTTTGGTTGTCCGCCCTTTCGAAATGCCACAAACCTCTTTCGCGGCGCATAATATGCTGGACTTAAGGAACTGCCAACAAACATCGACACTCTCAAACACATCTTTCGGTGGACAGGCTAGCTGTTCAGATACCCTTTCTTGATATCTGTCTCTAATAGCCGCATCTTGAAGCCTCCAGCTTTTGATGCGGTCTGCGATTGCAGAACAGGGACCCCCAGCGCGGGATCGCCAGCCCGCGAACAGACCCCTTATCCTAGTTATAACTAGGAAGTGGTCCGTTCCCAGGTCAGCTCCCCTATACACCCTGGTGTCCATCACCTGTGTTCTGAGTCGCTGATCTATTAGAAACAGATCTATCATGCTTCGCTCATTTTTCCGTTCCCATGTATACCGATGAATCCTTTTGTGGTCGAACATGGTGTTCGCCACAAAAAGGTCTCTCTCCATGCATACATCTAATATCAGCTTGCCTGCCTCGTTCACTCTCTTATCACCATACTTGCCGAGTACTGCCTCGTAATCCTTACGGGCTGTCCCGACCCATTCATTCAGATCACCACAAATAATCAGCTTTTCATTCCCTTCTTTCGTCTCTAGAACATTACTCACACATTCCCAGAACTTATTCAGGTCGCAAGTGTCCGTTGAGGCCACCGGAGCATATACCGCGACTAAAAACAGTCGGGTAAGGCCTATTTTAAAGCGAGCCCAAATAAGTCTGGGGCTCACCCTGGGGCTGGATAGTAGAATTCCCACTCCCTGGCAGGCGTGCTCGGTGTTTGCCACTCCTGACCACAGCACTAAACTCCCGCCCGGGAGCTCGTCTACTCCACTACCCTTCCGCTTGGTTTCAGACAAGCACACAACATCTAACTCGCTCTCTGTCATAACATCGATCAATTCGTTCATCTTATCAGCCATACCTCCTCTTACATTCCATACACCCATCCTACACTCCACACTCCACTTCCCGCCGGGAGGCACTCCGCGTGATGGGTGGCGGTCCCCATCGCCGCACTGTGCAGAATTTTTCGCACCAGCGGGGACGGACTGGTGCGCGTCGCCTCGGGGGCACGCCCTAATAGCCGTCCGGCCAATGCGCATCGAGTGGAATTGCAGCCCTCTGGGCTGGCAGGAATCGCGACGTGCACGCTTCCACTGTGATCATCCGACCAGGTGGGATGACGATTTGCGAAGAACTGCTGGCAGATGCTGGATGCGACAAGCTGAAGGCAGGGCGCTATGACGCTCATTAGGGGAGGCCTATGTCCAGCAGTGGACTAGAGTGGGCTGATGATGATGATGATGAACTTATCGTTACAACGTTTTTTCAACGCACGCACTCAATGAATGTGCTCAAAAAGTTTGAGCACCGCTACTGTCCACCCAGTGGGTGACTTACTTGGGTGTAAGAACCTGTAGGGTGTAGTCGTCGAGCGTCTCGCACACCTGCAGCGCCTCCCTCCAGTCGACCAACGCAGGATATATGACTTCATCCACCAAGGCGCGCGTCGCGTTGCAGTACGAAGTTGATACGTGAACCATCACCTTAATAAAGCATTTATTGGATCACTTTAAGAAGAGCTGTGGTGGCCGAGTGATTAGAGACGCTTGGAACTCAAGATTGCAAGTTCTGGTCACGACTGTACCGATGAGATTTTTCTGAACTTCAGTACAGCGATTAATCACATCACCACGCTTTACGGTGAAAGAATATATCGAGAGGAATTCTGCATACTTTTGAGAAGATATTAAAAAGCATATGCAATCTAGTTCCAAGCGACTCAATCATCAGATTATTTTAATGATGGCCATGCATGGCAATGAATTGCTCCTCTTGTACAGAGTTTATATATGTAACTACCCCTACGTAAAAGGGAACAAATGTTAGAAAAGCAAACCGGGGAGTTTGTTTCGCCGTTTCTTCTCCTGGCAGGTATTCTTTCTTGGAAACGGTGGTAACTTTAGTCTATATTAAACGTGACGTTCAATAAGTGTTCCCTGTGTCCCTTATGTTGACTAAAAAAATATTTTGATTTTGATTTTTGACTCGAACCATTCGGCCACCACAGCTTTGAAGGTACATAAATAATGCAAATTTATATTGTGATTACTTACAGCCAAGCTCTTCATATCCCTGACCAATTCCATCACTTCCACTGTACCCCTTAAATTTTGTTTCGCTGCAATGGGCAGAGGGTCGTCGAATCTGGAAAGGAGGTTTTAAGGCCTGCTTTAATTCAATCCTCATCACTTAGAGCGCCACTTCCTCCTTACTTCATTCAAATTCATCGATATCCTTGCTCGAGTACTCATTCTTAACATTCTTTAAACTACACAATATTAACATATCATCACGCCAAGTCTCACGGAAGAAAGCGTCAGATCTCAGACTTAAGACCACTGCGCCTAATCCACATCGAACAGTATCCAAGGTGGTAAGTAAAGTTAAAACCATGTACTGTTTAAGGTTCTCAGCTTACCTGACACTTGCTGCAACGTGGAATACAATATGGACACGATTAACCAAGAGAGCTCTGTCTTCAACAGAAAGTCCTGAAATAAAGAGGATATTGAAATATTGATATATGTGTATATATCCTCACTCCTTCCCATAAAGGTCCTCAAAGGGCCTTCCCCTTTGAGGACAGAGGACAGAGGTGTATAGGTAGTACCCACTTTCCGTCAGAGATATATTTTAGGTACCACCGTGACAGATAGCGAGTTCATCGCCGTTACTCAAGCACGACTTTACATACGCCTTTGAATTGCTTCTCAGACGTATACAGGTTTCCTCTCGATGTTTTCCTTCACCGTAAAGCTTGTGGTGTGACTAATCACTATACTTAAATGTCAGAAAAACGAATTGAGACGGGGGCACCCCATTTTTACATGCACTAGCTGAAGCGCGAATGATACGTCGGCTATTGTAAGCGCGTTTTGGCTACAGTAACCGCTTACTATGACGCGGATTGTGTATTTGTCAGGCACCTTTCAAGTTTAAAAAAGCTCACCTATTCCAGGTTCTGTGATGTCACCATTTACGATGAAAACCTTCGATTCGAAAAGCTTTGGTTTGTGTTCCTTTAGTCGATCGAAGCACTGTGGACAATATGAATATTAATATACTGGCTGTCTTGTCCAGCTTCGTTTCGGTCGAAAATGAAGCAACTAGCAGCGCCACCTGTCCGGCCCAATTCTGATCAACAACAATCTAGGTTTCCGTCGTGCAATACTCGAGTTTTTGCGAGAGTAACGAACAGCCATAAATTTTTATGTAAAACTAGATAAAGACCGACGAGCATGTATGAAGAGACTGATGAATGTGGACGAAGCGAAAGAGGTATGTAAGTCTAGAGAGAAGTACTAGATAAGTACTTTCCTTACCCCGAGAGTCCCCAAGAGGGAGGCGGTAGGTAGATGTAAGATCACACTTTTCGCCGGACAATTATCTTGGTGCTAAAGCGACAGATGGCGAGTTCATGGCTGTTTCTCACGACTATACACATACGCCGCTGAATTTGCTCATTAACGGATGCAGACTTCATTTAAATTTTCGTTAACCGTCATCTCGTGGTGTAATAAACCATTGAACCAATTACACATGCAGGTTTCCTCTCCAAGTTTTCCTTCACCGTAAAGCTGGCGTCAGTGTGATGGTACTTGCCTGAGAAGAGTAGATTTGAGCAAGTCTATCTTCCGGTTTGACTCCCTTTTTTGTCCGCATTAAGAGGTATATCCTATCCAAACCGGAACACGAGAACAACAACTTTTCGATCAACACTTTTCCCATGAAACCTAAAACAATTAAGATTGGTCATTATAAATTTAAGAACTAGGCTCTTGTCGGAGTCTCAGATGCAACTCCTTCCATTTGCCTCTGTCCAGCTCAATCTCTTTGACCTCCCTATACGCCATGACAGACACCTTTGCTTTAAGAGCTGGGCTCTTGTCAGCGTCTCTGATGCAACTCCTTCCATTTGCCTCTGTCCAGCTCAATCTCTTTGACCTCCCTATACGCCATGACAGACACCTTTGCTTTAAGAGCTGGGCTCTTGTCAGCGTCTCTGATGCAACTCCTTCCATTTGCCTCTGCCCAGCGCAATCTTTTTGACCTCCCTATACGCCATGACATACACCTTTGCTTTAAGAGCTGGGCTCTTGTCAGCGTCTCTGATGCAACTCCTTCCATTTGCCTCTGCCCAGCGCAATATCTTTGACCTCCCTATACGCCATGACATACACCTTTGCTTTAAGAGCTGGGCTCTTGTCGGCGTCTCTGATGCAACTCCTTCCATTTGCCTCTATCCAGCGCAAACTCTTTGACCTCCCCATATTCAAACCAGAACGGCTGAACGGAATTGAATGAAATTTGGCATTTGGAAAATGTAGAAAACGGCGAGCATGTATGAAATGACAGATGAATTTGGATGAAGCGAAAGAGGTCTAGTCTGGAGAGAACTTGTCCCTACAAATTCAGACCTTTTTCACTTTACCCGTATTAATCAGTTACTTCGCACATGCTGGTTTCGAGTTCTCTTCACGCCCCATTCCTGAGAGTGCGATAGATTTGATCTAGGCAGTTGGGGCGTCTTCCTCTACCTCTTCTTCTAGACACGTATAAAAAAACCAACTCACCCGACCCGCCAGTAATGAAAACAGTCTTCCCTTCATAGAATTGCGGTATAGAACATATGTCGCAGAAATCACGCTCCTTAGGGAAACTCATGTCGCCCACTTTTCCTTCTATGAGCCTAAATAAATATGATTAACTCTTTCCTGCCTGGTAGAGGTCCAATTTCAATTTCTTTTTATATGTCCCTTACTGTCAACGGCCAACAAAAAAATGTCAGCGAATTGAAGTTTATAATCGTATTTAATGTAATTGTATGCTTTAATTGTCATATATCTTTATTCATTTGTTTATAAAAAGTTAAATCGCACATCGTGACGATCGCGACGACTTTGAATTAATGGACTTGACCTTTGGTATAGATGTTGGCATCAAGGCTGCCAACATCAATACAGAGATACGAGAATCCTACTGATCAAACCAGACCAGTATGCCTCCGCCCTACAGTTTTCCATGCTACGCAAAACTCGACCAAGTTGCCGGAAAACGTCGCCAAATATCATGTAATATTTTTTGTGAAGTTGCGACAAATCTGAGCTCAATTTAAGCATAATTTAACTACGTTCTTAGGTCGTAAATTTAAGTTATTCGTCTAAATATGTCTTCAAAACTCGATAAACTCCGAGGCAATAGGACCATCTTTCGTGTCATCCTCACGCCTTCCCACAAGGGTCCCCGAAGAGGTTGGTAGAGGCGTATAGATAGTACCCATACACTCACTTCCCGCCAGAGGTATATTAGGTGCCAACGTGACAGATTGCGAGCCCATCGCCGTTACTCAAGCACGACTATACATACGCCTTCGAATTTTTTCTCGGACGAATGCAGGTTTCCTCTCGATGTTTACCTTTGCCGTAAAGCTCGTGAGACCTTTAAGTAAATAGGTTTTATTTACACATAGGTACGTTAGAGAAACACAAGTGTCAGATCTGACATTCAAAAGCCACGCAAACGTTGTCATTTTGACACAACATTTGACATTTAGCTACTAAAGATTATTTTTTGAGAAATTGTTAATAATTTTGCATTTTATATTTATACGTAATTTTTTGTCAAATCTCCGTAAATACTCGTTGCAAATATGCCTAAAAAAGATAAAAAAGGCAAAAAGGTATAGCTTATCAGTTATTTATCTATCTTTATCTTCATCTATTCTTTATTAAGGATTATTCAAATTCACACATACGTGTGTCTAAAGACCTTTTTTCCAATAACTTAAAAGTGATACTAACTAGATCAAATCGATCGGACATGTATGTATGTATGTATGAATACAGCGAGCATGTGTGAAGAGACTGATGAATGTAGATGAAGCGAAAGACTTCTAGAAAGTACTGGTGCTCCACTTTTCTCGTTTTCCGTTAGCTCATGGTGACATTAGTCTTTGTGCTTACGTTCAGATTAACTTATTGGTACAGTCAGGCCTCAGACTTGTAACCCTTACGTTGCAGGCTACTTCAACCACTACGCCAACGCGGCTCCTTCATCTATCTATACAAATTTAGTGTCTGTTTGTAATATTAAAATAACCGCTTTTTACTAAATGCGTATGGATGTAAGCACGGTACATATACAAAACATTTTTTTGTTTACAATTTATCTGCGTGTCTGTCTGTTTGTTCCGGCTAATCTCTAAAACGACAAAGGCGATTTTGACGGGATTTTTCCTGACAGATAACTGATGTAAAAATATGAAACATAGGCTACTATAATTTAAAAAAACTAAACACATTTTTTTGTAAAATTTGCGTTTTTGAAATGCGCTGTGCGCTGGCACAGCTAGTTAATTTGCATGATTAAAACTTTTTATTGTTTGCAGGATGAAGCGCCACCAGGTAAGGGAATAATATCCTCACGCCTTCCCACAAGGGTCCCCGATGGGGTAGGCAGAGGTGTATGGGTAATACCCACACACCCACTTTCCACCGAGGTATATTGGGTGCCAACGTGACAGATGGCGAGTCTATCGCCGTTACTCAAGCATGACTATACGTACATACGCCTTTGAATTTCTTCTCAGACGTATGCAGGCTTCCTCACGATGTTTTTCTTCACCGTAAAGCTCGTGGTGTGACTAATCACTGTACTTAAGTTCACAAAAACTCATTGGTACAGTCGGGATTCGAACTTGCGATCTTTGTGTCGGAGGCAACTGCTAGAACCACTCGGCCACCACGGCGGTAGGCAAGGGAATACAACGTATTATTATATATCTTCACGCCGACCCACAGGGATCCCGAAAGGGTAGACTGGACCGATTTTTTGTGTGTTCAAGTGGATTCGAGAATGGTTTAGATTCACAATTTGACCCGATAGGTGGCGCTGCGATCGTGTTTCGGGAAATTTATTTATTAGGTGTAGGTAATTTAGAGCTATGTATTGTTTGTATTTACATATAGTAAAAATGCAATTCATTGTTATCGGTCATCATTAATTTATTCTTTTGTCTAGAAATTCAAACATATTTATTTATTTCTATTTGTTATATGAGGATTGTTTTTATCTATTTTTTGCATCAGTCACATATCCACAGCGAAGCGTGGCAGGGTACAACTAGTTAATTATAAAAAAGGGGCTCGGCGTGATGATATTTATGTATATAATCATATATATATCCTCACGCCTTCCCACAAGGGTCCCCGAAGGGGTAGGCAGAGGTGTATAGGTAATACCCACACACCCACTTTCCGCCAGAGGTATTTTAGGTGCCAACGTGACAGATGGCGAGTCTACGTTACTCAAGCACGACTACATACGCCTTTGAATTTCTTCTCAGACGTATGCAGGTTTCCTCTCGATGTTTTCCTTCACCGTAAAGCTCGTGGTGTGACTAATCACTGTACTTAAGTTCAGAAAAAACTCATTGGTACAGTCGGGATTCGAACTTGCGACCTTTGCGTCGCAGGCAACTGCTTGAACCACTCGGCCACCACGGCTACAATGCCATTAAAATGTATATATAGATATATATATCCTCACGCCTTCCCATAAGGGTCCCCGAAGGGGTAGGCGAAGGTGTATTTGTAATACCCACATCCGCTTTCTGCCTACGAAATATTTTAGGTGACTTAAGCTAGACGGACAACAAGTCTTCCTTCATTGAACGAAAGCTACTTAGATATTATTGTCTCCAGACTCTGATGTTGATGAAGTACTGCTGGCGACTACGGAGCTGGAACCGGAACCGGAAGAAGTACAATTTACGGACACCTCCTATACGAGTGCCTCGTTTGAGTCCTTACCTCCTGTTATTGAAGGTAAGTTTTTGTTGCGCACGGCTATGCATACGTTTTTGAATGTCTTCTCAAACGTATACAGGTTTCCTCGCGATATTTTCCTTCACCGTAAAGCTCGTGTGCATAATCACTGTACTCAAGTTCAGAAAAACTCATTGGTACAGTCAAGGTTCGAAAATGTAACCTTTGTGTTGCAGGCCACTATTCGGACCGGCCACCACGGTCTTAATTAATATGCTTGTCAACTATCTAAGTGTTGAGGTTGGCAGGGGTCGCAACATTTGAATAGCTCATTATTGGCGAATGTGTAAAACAGAACTTTAGGTACTGTCTATGCGAGCGTACGATTTCGTTTCGTGACCTACATACGTAGAAGTAAGAGCTGGACCATCGATTAAACTGTCGCCAAGGTTACGATCCTAAACACGTGATACATTTCGTGTGTGCTATGAAACGATAAAATACAATTGTTTACACAAATATCTAACTGAAAAAAAGAGGGCAAGACAATAGTGAACTTTTAACGGCCTTTTGTGAGTGTGTGAATGAAATGATCCTAACAGTGTACAGTATTGAAAGTTAGGAGTGTAATCTTAATATATTCTTAATATATATAAATCACGCGTCACGTTGTTTGTCCGCGATGAACTCCTAAACTACTTAACCGATTTCAATCAAATTTGCACACCGTGTGCAGTTTGATCCATCTTGAAAGATAGGGTAGCTTACATCACAATTGGACCTGATAGGTGGCGCTGCGATCGTGCTATATCGTAATTAACTTTTTCACCCAGGCGAAGCTGGGCGGGACAGCTAGTGTTTCTATAAGCAAAGCCAAGTTATAATTCGTTAGTGTATTCATCTTATACAGAATAAATGGTATTTATTATTATATATTTTCAGATATTTATCCATATTTTGTTAGTAACATTATTCTTATGAACTATATTAGTAATAAAAAACACAGTATTTAAAAATAATATAAATGTAAACTACTTTGAGACCTAACTACTAAATGAATGAATGACTAACGAGTTTTAAATGGGTTTTATAATCTACTCGTCTGCGAATAAGTGACTCGATAGTACCCAAAGGTGTACCCAGTGCTTGTCGGCCATAGCGGCGGTAACCGCTTACCATCAGGCGGACCGCATGCTTGTTTGCCACCCAAGTCGTATAAAAAAAAAAGAATATATATCCTTAGTAATATTATAAATGTGAATGTAACTTTGTTTGTTACGCTTTCACGTAAAAACTACTTAACCGATCATCATAAAACTTTTTACACATATTCTTGGAGGTATTAGAAGTAACATAGGAAACTTTTTATTGAAAAAAATTTTTTTTACGAAAGATAAAAAAGCTGTCCACGCCGACGAAGTCGCGGGTAAAGCTAGTATATATATATATTTAGGTGCCAACGGGACAGATGGCGAGTCCCTAGTCTTTGAAATTCTTCTGAAATGTTGCTCGCGATGTTTCCGTCACCGTAATGCTCGTGTTGTGATTCGACTCGAGACATCGGGATTCGAACTTGCAGGGGACTTACACGACAGCTGTAAATTAACTTTTGTACGAGTTAATTTTAACTTGATTCCTTTTTTGCAGAACCAAAACCCAAGAAGAAGAAAGGAAAGAAGAAATTAGAAGAGGTAAGAACGATTATACTGCACTGCACTACACCAAATTGCATTACACTACACTTTTTATTTTAAACAGGTCATCTTTAAAACATTTTTGTGTGCGTCTTTGAATGTCTTCTTAAACGTATGTAGGAAATCATCGAGAGGAATCGATGATTTCCTACACTGTAAAGCTCGTGGTGTGATTATACCATAACACATATATTATATATAATAAAATATATATAATATATGTGCTATACATCGATCTCGTCGAAAAATGTGCGGCGTAACGATATTAGATCGAATCCGCAATGAAGAGATTCGCAAATCAACTGGCGTGAATGAGGGCGTGATTGTAAAGATGAAGAAAGGCACGTTGGTTTGGACACATAGAAAGGATGAGTGAAGAAAGATTGACGAAACAGATATACAAAGCAAAAGTGTGTGCAAGAAGAGGCAGAGGAAGGCCACGTTCCAACTACCTGGATCAAATAGATCGGACTCTGAAGGACGGGAACGTTAAGAGTACTCGAAACCGACGAGCATGTATGAAGAGACTGATGAATGTGGACGAAGCGAAAGAGGTATGTAAGTCTAGAGAGAACTGGCGCTCTATACTCTCTGCCTACCCCGTTAGGGACTTGGCGTGATGATATGTATGTATGTATTATACATAATATTATATTACCTATATATACAATGTAATTCGACACGAATCAATTACAGGCCTAGTTAGGAAATTTAGTTCAATTTTGCTATTTTCTTTGTGCAACGATAAATATTATTTGACTTTACTCAATAAGAAGCCGAGTGGCCGAGTGGTTGGAGCCTGCGGCACAAAGATCGCAAGCTCGAATCCTGATTGTACCAATGAGCTTCTGAACTTAAATACAGTGATTAGTCACGTCACGAGCTTTACGGTGAAGGAAAGCATCGAGAGGAAACCTGCATACGTCTGAGAAGCAATTCAAAGGCGTATGTATTAGTCGTGCTTGAGTAACGGCGATGGACTCGCCATCTGTCACGTTGGTACCTAATACCTGGCGGAAAGTGGGTGAGTGGGTACTATTTATACACCTCTGCCGACGCCTTCGGGGACCCTTGTGTCGGAAGGAATATATATTGTTATACTCATATAATGTAAGGGAAGAACTATACCTTTACACTGCAGGCTGTTCGAAGCTTTCGGCGACCACAACTCTAATATCTGTAATAACATAACAGAATCGTTCCCAAATTCACAATTATTATTGTAGGCCATTGAAGAAACATCCAAGAAAACCAGCAGTCAGATGTTCCAGTGGTCTGAAGAGTCCATGGCAATTGGTTATTATTAAATGTCATTCACTCATTCGTTAATTCGTTCGGTCATTCATTGATATTGGTAAGTTCGAAGTATATTATTATAATTTTTTATTATAATTTATTATAATATTATTTAAATGACAGTTTCTAGGAGCCAGCTCCGATCTAGCACTTGTTTATAACCTGTGGTGTCACTGACATATTGCAAGATTTCATATATACATACATACATATCATCACGCCAAGTCCCTAACGGTGTAGGCAGAGAGTATAGAGCGCCAGTTCTCTCTAGACTTATATACCTCTTTCGCTTCGTCCACATTCATCAGTCTCTTCATACATGCTCGTCGGTTTCGAGTACTCTTAACGTTCCCGTCCTTGAGCGTCCGATCTATTTGATCCAGGTAGTTGGAACGTGGCCTTCCTCTGCCTCTTCCTGCACACACTTTTGCTTTGTATATCTGTTTCGTCAATATTTCTTCACTCATCCTTTCTATGTGTCCAAACTAACGTAACATGCCTTTCATCTTTACGATCTCGCCGTCGTTCACGCCTAATGGTTTGCGAATTCGACTCGCTTCATCGCGGATTCGATCTGAAATCCAAATATTTTCATTTCACATAGGCCTAGATGGGCAGTTATAAAACGTCGAAAAAGGTGCACGGTTCGGATTGGTCGTTTCCATAGAGAAGAACCTCCATGGTTATTCTTTTCAAATCATTAGTCATACAATAACAATTGGTTATATGTCTTAAGTATGGGGGAACAGGGAGCACCTATAATCGTTACGCGGCACACTTTTCGAAGGGATCGCAACTCAACTATGTGCGTGCTGTTTTCATGCTCTCTCTGGCATATCCAAGGTTCGCTACCGTACAATAAGTGGGTCAACATCGCGTTATGTACAGCAACTCGAGCATTCTTCTCAACTCAGGCTTTTACTGCCCATCAACGTCGACATGGCCCCATTCCCTTAATTATCAGCAGTGAATGCCGTGCTGGCCGAGTGGTGGAGGATAATTACATAATCATATCCTCACGCCTTCCCACAAGGGTCTCCGAAGGGGTAGGCAGAGGTGTGTAGGTAATACCTATTCATCCACTTTCCGCCAGAGATATATATTTGGTGCCGACGTGGCAGATGGCTTGGTCTTTATTTCTCTTACTTAATCTTACTTCATCAATCAATCTTGATTAATCTTCTTCATCAATCAATCTATCACAAGGGTCTCCGAAGGGGTAGGCAGAGGTGTGTAGGTAATACCTATTCATCCACTTTCCGCCAGAGATATATATTTGGTGCCGACGTGGCAGATGGCTTAATCTTTATTTCTCTTACTTAATCTTACTTCATCAATCAATCTTGATTAATCTTCTTCATCAATCAATCTATCGATCAATTCAATCAATGTTACTCGATCAATTTATTTTATTTACGCAAGGGAAAGTACATTTGAGTTTAAGTACCATCCATCCTTAAATACATTGAATATGAAATCCAACAGAGGAGGCCAAAGTCGAAGAAGAAGAGGTGGTAGTGAAGAAGAAGCCAAAAGGAAAGAAGGGGAAAAAGCAGGAAAAGGAGGAAATACCGGATTTTGAAAAGGTACAATTTATTTGACGTAATATTGGAAATTTAATTAAAATAATTAAAATTAACAACTATATTTTCTACAAGTAATATGCATATAAGAACAGATAACGGCAGGAACAAATTTGGAAGATAAAAAAACAAAAAGATAAACAAATTTTTCAAATTTAAATTCAGAATGTTTTTATTCAAATTATTTTTTTTCTAAATTAAATTCAAATTCATATTATTTATTTTGTTAACATAGGTAATATTGGATATGCACATCAATATGCAACTATCAATTGGGCGATCCAAACGACTAACTGGCTATTAATCAGAAGAACAATAGAACAATAAATCGATTCATAGTTATTTATGCACTAAGTGTTCGTTATTTAAACTACAAAGGTTACGGACAATAGAAACACTTGACAATACAATTAGTTTTTTAATTGTATATGTAAAAGATATGGACACAAGTCTATTGGTCGCGTGACGATGTTTCGATCTTTTTCGTATTTCGAACTTGTGTTGAGTAGGTTCGTTTTAGTACTATTAAAGAGTCGAAGACACCGCTATCGCAAGCACAGGTCCTCTTCAAAGGAAATCTAATGAACTGCAACTATTTAATAATAAATATACTAAATAATAATAAATAATAAATACCTAGGACAATTCCACACAAATTGACCTAGTCCCAAATTAAGCAAAGCTTGTGTTATGGTAACTAAACAACGATATATTTACTTATATAGATAGATATATACTTAAATACATAGGACATAAATCATTTGATAGCGCAGCTAGCCTTCTGTAGGCTAGAGGACCTACCTCAACTCCGAACCTAAACGGGAGTTTGTTCGTTTGAGAGAGAGAGGAGAGAAAGCGAGGGGAGATAGGGGGCACTAGTCCCATGTAGTGTGTATATCTGAGAAGAGCGTTCCTTACGTACTCCTACGCAAAATGGAGACAATGCTAAATCGATTCGACGCTCAAGGACGGCAACGTCAAGAGTACTCGAAACCGATGAGCATGTATGAAGAGACTGATGAATGTAGACGAAGCGAAAGAGGTATGTAAGTCTAGAGAGAACTGGCGCTCTATACTCTTTGCCTACCCCGTTAGGGACTCGGCGTGATGATATGTGTGTAAACGAGAAAACCGATTTTGTTTCGCCGTTTCTCATCCTGGCATGTTTTTTCCTTAGAAACGGTGGTCACTGTACTAACACTCTGTATTTAATACCAGCTGTGCCGTCCGTGTGGCAAAGTGACTTTAGGCAATTTTTTTTTTATATATCTTTCAGGTTTATTTGGAAATGTTAAGCAAAGCTATATACAGAATATATGAAAGGGAAACCCACATCTAAATCGGACAAGCCGTTTCTGAGATTAGCGTGCACAAACGCACAGACACGCAGACAAGAATTGTACCAATATTTTTTCTCATAATTTTTCTGTGTCCCTTATGTTAGAGAGATATAGATTTAATTTAATTTATGCTGCTAGCAGTTCGAATATGAACAGGGAAGCTATAATATTGTTCTTGTCGGCCACCTTCCTAATAAAAAAATATTGCCAGACCCATAAATATCATTATTGTACAGACACGAGTCGAGCACACGCGATGGGGTGTCATTGCTTGGGTGGAAGTTTTAGATTTATGGAGGAATTTTTTCATATATCACGACATGCAATAGGAGATAATAAGCCTTTTTGTTTGCCGAAAGAAAAACATTATTTAGTCTTTGGTAAGCCTTCCGCGTGCGAAGTTCGCTATTCGTTTATTCGTATTTGCATTAAAAGTTTGGTTCTGGTTTCAAATTATTCCTTTTAACGTTCTTTTATTCAAGTTTTTAATTTGAATATTGTAAATATTAAGTACGTATTTGTCGGTTCGTGGCATTGACAAAGTTTTTTTGCGTTCAAAATGAATGTCGACATGATTGACAAGAATACATATGTGGGTACCTATAATTAAAATTTTAAATTCGATGTAATTGCATCAAGGTAGTTAGAAAAGATTTAAATTTCCACATTAAGAAGTAAGCTGTCATTTTAAATAGCAATATTGACATTTGTAATTATTGATCGCCATTTTTTTTACTAGTTACAAGCAAGTGATAAATCTTGTATAATGCAATATAAGAGCCGTGGTGGCCGAGTGGTTCGAGCAGTCGCCTGCGACGCAAAGGTCGCCAGTTCGAATCCCGACTGTACCAATGAGTTTTTCTGAACTTAAGTACAGTGATTAGTCACACCACGAGCTTAACGGTGAAGGAAAACATCGAGAGGAAACCTGCATACGTCTGAGAAGAAATTCAAAGGCGTATGTATAGTCGTGCTTGAGTAACGGCGATGGACTCGCCATCTGTCACGTTGGCACCTGATATACCTCTGGCGGAAAGTGGGTGCGTGGGTATTAA
>JACCPG010002217.1:0-27189 GCA_016069955.1 Drepana arcuata | reverse complement strand
GGGGGGGTTACCATAATACCATTATAATAACGTTTATATAATCAGTTGCCACTTTTTTCAAGTATATTTTCGAACACGAGTTTTCATGATCCATTCATACCCATGTACGACTATGTAAGACGCATATTTCATATCGGCATTATACTGGATGACTTAAAAATGTTCATCCAAATATGCACTTTAACATCGTCTAATTCTAAGCAAATATGTAAATTGTCGTTTGGCGTACCATACATAGTGCTGGCCAGCTGGTGATGCGGTGTGTTATGTACTGTCACTCCCATCGACTCTTCGCCGTCAGACGAATCGTCCGACGAGTCTCCGGTGAAAGGCATTGACCTTATTTGACTAGCTCGCTGGAAAATAGTTTTAATTACATATTACAAAAGATATACATTTCAATGGCGGGTAAACTGCACTGGTAGATTTTCGATAAAAATACTGTAAATATAGGTAAATTTAATACAATGTCATACAAATATAAGATTTGTGGATTTTTTTATTACGTTACGTTATATTAACATTTTTGTATAAGGAAAAGAGCAAGAACTACACCTTCTTAAGTTAACGTAAATTATGGTTTAACGGAAGAATGGAAAAATCTTCGAAACTTCGAATCTTCGAGGTTCAATTCTTTTTGAATGTTTCTTCATTTTGAATGTATATTTTTCTTATAACTTGCATTTAATTGTTTTTAAAATATGGCATTGTTGTTGTTGTAAGGATGTATATAAAAATATTAAATAATAAAAATTATACCTAGAGAAAAAATCGCATGCCAATATTGTCCGAACGCGATATTCAATCAAAATGTAAATTTAAACATCACATTTAACTATGTAATTAACCGTATTTTGATGAATAAATTATTTCAACAAGGATAATTGTGAGATTACTTGACAGTACCGGCCCCAGTTGTGAAATAAGCAATTGGCTTGTCAACTGACCCCTTTAACAGTGGCGTAGACCGGCACGGATATATCCTGGTAGCTGGTGGACTCATGCATGGGGCGAGGGCACGGCGGCGGGCTCAGTTCTTCCTCCACTGACTGCTGGAGACCATCGTCTGCCACCTGGATACAAACATATTTTATGGCGAACCAGATATACACCACGAAAGTGTTTGGAAGAATAGGTGAGAGAGACGATTTTCGCCGGAGATATATTTAGTATGAAGAAGATGTATGAAGAGACTGATGAATGTGGCGAAATGAAGCGAAAGAGGTATGTAAGTCTAGAGAGAACTGGCGCTCAATACTCTCTGCCTACCCCGTTAGGGACTCGGCGTGATAATATGTATGTATGTATATATTTAGTTCCTTATTTGGTTTTATCATACCCATTGATTCAAATTCCAGCGTAAGATTCCTGCAGGAATCTCCTATTGTTAAAAGCGTCCTTAGGAGGAGGTTGCAGCTTACCATCAGACGGGCCGGATGCTTGTTTGTCACCTTAGCGGTTCATGTCTTCACGCCTTCCTACATGGCTGCCTGAAGGGGTAAGCAGAGGTGTGCGCCATGCTCTCTTTTCCGGAGATATATTTTAGGTGCCAACGTGACATATGGTGAACCCTTTGCCGTTACTCAAACAAGACTGTAGTTTTTTTTATCTATTTCATGAAACACATATAGCAATAATAACACTGCAGCACACCAAAAACCACTGAGGTTTTTCCGGTATGCCGTACGTTTTGCTTGCTTACTAACGCCTTTGAATTTCTTCTAAAGCGTAAAGAGTATACCTCTCGTACGCAGGTTTCCTCTCGACGTTTTGCTTCACTGTGGAGTGAATGGAGACTCACTTGGTATATCTTGGCCTCCCAGCTGGGGAACCTGTGCAGCGGCGGCGTGGGCGGGCGCGCCGGGTCGGAGGCCGAGCTGTCGCCGGTGGACGAGCCGCCGCGGCTGTTGCCCTGCACCACCACGTTGAGGGGGCCTTGCCACGCGGGCGTGCGCTCTGCTCATGGAAATGTACAGTTACATATACATACTAGCTGTCCCGCCCAGCTTCGCCCGGGTGAAAAACCATTGCTATCATAGGGGAAGCAATGGTTGAAAAACGCAATTTTTTTTATTTAACGATCCCGCGTTCCTCCTTGCCGGTGGAGTTTCATAAAATCCGCTGCTTAGCTTAGCTGACATCTACACCGCGTAAGGAATACTCCTACCAAATTTCAAGTCAATCGGCCTTATAGTTCCTGAGATTTCGTGATGAGTGAGTTCACAAATGGGATCTCCTATATATATATAGATAAGGGTGTGTTACACGTCTGTCTATGTTGAAGGGACGTATACTAGGTGTCCCGCGCCTGTCCCTTAGGTGAAAACATTTCAAATACGATCGCATCACCAAATTACACCGGATTTAATTGTCACACCATTCAAGATGTGTTTCATCCAAATCGAGCCAGCCGTATACCTAGTAGGAGTTCAGTGACATACACACGTACAGTAGAATTATATCCTCACGCCTTCCCACAAGGGTCCCCGAAGGGATAGGCAGAGGTGTATAGGTAATTGTAAGCCTTAAATAACAATGTGGGCAGGTATATACCTCTGCTTGGAGTATAAATTTCAGCGTAATCATGAGTAGTGTCACCGTCCGTCGATGTGTTGGGCGTTGTTGGCAGCACCACTAGATTTTCTACCGCAGTCTGTGGAGACAAATAACCAACATTTTCAACCAATTAATAATATAACTAGTATCAATTAGTTTTTCTGAACTTAAGTACAGTGATTAGTCACACCGTGAGCTTAACAGTGAAGGAAATCATCGAGAGGCAACCAGTATACGTTTAAGAAATTAAAAGACGTATCAATAGTCAAGCTTAAGAAACTGAGATTGAGTCACCATCTGTCGCATAAGTAGATACCTAAATTATTTCTCCCGCGGGCGTGTGGATACGTACTTTCATCCACCTACCCCTCCGGGGGTCCTTTTTAAGAGGTGAAGATATAAATCTATAATCTGTTTAAACGGATCGGACGCTCAAGGACGGGAACGTCAAGAATACTCGAAACCGACGAGCATGTATGAAGAGACTGATGAATGTGGACGAAGCGAAAGAGGTATGTAAGTCTAGAGAGAACTGGCGCTCTATTCTCTCTGCCTACCCCGTTAGGGACTCGTGATGATATGTATGATTAAACAACTTACCGCTAAGTCATCAGCCAACAGGCTGGCGGTGGTCCTCTCATCCATAGTCCTGTTCATCGTTGTCATTGTGGGGTTGGCAGCATTGACGTTATTCGCTATGTTGGTAGTTCCGATGGACAGGTTTCGCCTGTGTCGCACCGGTGTGCTGTAGTGAGGCTCGGATGAGTTGATTGGTAGCTGTTGATGACATCTTTGCATTAGAATTGTTATCGATAGAAATCTGTACTGGTACAAAGTGTTTTCAGGTATTTGATTCTGCAAATTTCAATAAAAAAGAGTAGGTTACAATGAAACTATCGGCAACAATATTGCTTTGGTTCTATAATTCATGCAAATTATTGCATTGAAATATAGAACAGAAGCGTTTAGGCTGTAATAGTAAATGTATTAGTATTGAGGCTAGACTTGTATCAGGACTGATTATTAATATCCTTCTGTGAAAAATAAGCAATAGACTTCAGCACTATAAATACTATTGCCATCAGAGTTCAACAATGTGAATGAGACGGATGTATAATATGCCTATAAATATTTCCTTTACATACAGTTGGCAATGGTAATAGAGACAGACGGACACCGATATAAATTTAAAAACAGTACAAATATGATCTAATAATAAAATAGCAAATTAACAACTTTACAAAGGCACTTAATAAGTGATTAAAAAAAAACTATAAATGATAAGGAAGTATGAACAAGGGCCTCATATGACATCTGTAAATCTGATCTCTTGAATAATTATGGCAATGGCATGATCATGGCACAGCCTGGGATCATAAAGTTACTTCAACAGTGATATTAGTATTATGTGGACAAGATGAGCCAGTCAGTGGGGTAGTCAAGTTGTATGCCTAGTAAAGTTCATGGCTTCAATTCAGCAATATAAGTCAGATGGTGAGAGGAAAATAGTTGATAGCTAAAAGAAATAGTGCAGATACATTCTATGATATCACATACACTCATAATAATGGCTGGGTTACAATGCATTGACTAAAAAATCTTAAGAGGTAGATCAGCTAGATAGCCTTCAGGTAATATCCAGGACTATAATAGTTTTCAGACATTAAAATGTTATTACTTGTTTCTTCTTTGGAATACTTAAATAAATAAATAAAAAATTACTGTAAATTTGGCACAGAGATTTCTATTATCACAGTTTTGACATTACAGAAATATGAAAATATCATCATAGACAATTAAAAAGACATATTTTATTAAAAAGTGCAGAAGAAAATGAGTAAAAAATTATTGTAGTGCCCTAATGGCAGCATTTGTCTACCTGGGGCCCCTCTAGGCTTTCAGAACGTCGCCTGTTGGCAGCCAAGAGGCTTGATGTGGCTCGAGAACCGTCCTCGGTTCTCACCTCTAGTGATAAGCTCGCTCGGGTTGGTAGGAACTGGGGATTGATTAGCTCTTTCTCACATACAGACTGGGTAATAAGTAACTATGTTCGAAAGGCTACAAAAGTAACACATAATTGTGTATATAATTATATAAGTATATATACATACATATATTGTAATTGAACAGTCAATGGCAATATCCAGAGCACTCAAAATGGTTTATGGCTGATGAATGTAAGACAACTTAAAATGCAGAGAGAACTGGCACCCTACACTTTCTGCCTATCCTATGGCAGGCATGACCTGGCAGGATATTTGCATATGCATAATCATATTTTGTTAAATATTTTGGAAAAGGTTAAAGTATTTAGAGCTTAGGGTATTCATTAATACATGTTATCTATTGAATAGAATTGGCAGATGAAAATGGTCTCTACGACTCAACCCCAAAGTATTAACTAGAAACTCTATCTAATGTTTGATGGCTTGGTAATCTATGTCAAGCTTTGTTATCAAAATAGTTGATTAGGAAATATACTTACAGTACAATTCCTACTCCCTTGAGTAGCTATATGGTTCCTGAGTAACTCTAACTGCTGGTTGCAGCGGTCGTTCTGTTCCCTCAGGAGCTGGTTCTGCTGTTCCAACTCACGGAGTTTGTTGGTCACCCACTCCTTGATGCGGGCTGCCTTTGCTTCTACTTGTTTCGCGTCCTGGAGTCTTAGCTGTTTCTGAAACGGTTAAGGATACAAAACATATATTTATGCACTTTGCCTGTGGTATTGAACTGGCTGGAGGCCTAGTTCTCGCCATTGACCGGTTAAGTAGCAAAAGTTCCCGGAACTCACACTATGAGAGACAATACAAAAAAAAAAAAAAACCTGTGGTATTGGCATTATTCAGTCTATGTTAGAGCTTACTGAGAGATAGTACATACATTTGATTATGATATACCATGTATTTGAAATAATCAGCATAAATACCTGTAAGTAGGTAGTCTTGGCAAATATTTTTAATTGTTGTGACATACATACCTAATAAGGATAATATGAATAAATCAAATATGCTATGCATACTATATATGAGATATATTTTAGCTACATGAATATATAATATTCAGATTAGAAGAGGCCTTATCTTACATATAAACATTAACAAATAAAACTAAAAACATTATTCCATTGAATGAATGTTTAAAGCTAAAGTTTATGTAATTACTCTAGTAAACGAAAGATCCTAGATCTTGTTAATGCAACCTAAACCTTCTAATGCAAAAGAAGCATTGAAGAAAAGATAAAAGCTTACCACGAATTACACGATCTATAATAATAATATAAATATGTGATGGAATTCAAATAAAGTTAGTTAAAGTATTTTAATCTTACAAGAACTGGATAAAACGGAAGGGTCAAAATGATAGGGGGTAGAAAACCTAGAATTACGGAATGACAAAATACCTGCATATTTTGTACTTAAGCAACCGTCATGTTTCACTGTTTATTTGTAAAAAACATTGCAAATATGGCAAATAAAGTATGTATATGTGATTATATATGACATTCGCACTGATATATTTCAGTTTAAAACAGATTTTCATTCATAAATATTGAGGTATTCAAACACAAGTTCATTGTTTACATTGTCGAAACCGGTTTGTCGTATTTTGACATTTAAAAATTGATTTTGACGTTGAGAGCTGACATTTTGAATCGCCTTGACAAAACGCCTAATGAAAAAGAGTTATTCTATTAAATCAAACCTAGAACTCTTATATTACCATTATTTCAGTATATAATTAGTTTGGGGTCTCTCAACTATTTTATATTTAAATTATACTATAATAATAACGGTTGAAATCGTTGGTATTCCAAACGCCCATCCATATTCGGTAATTTTAGCATTATCACAAAAAAACTAAACGGTTGTTAGTTAATTGGCGTTCAAATAGTTTAATGCACTTCATCCAGTCACTGGCAGGTATAAATTTTTTAAAACGATATATAGTCAAATTGAAAATGAGCAAAAGAACTCATAAATACCTGTTCTTCAATTTGGCCCTCTAAACGCGTAATAGCTCTAGGTGCACCATCAGTGCCCGTTGGCCATTCGCACAGCCTTTGCTCCATAGCGCGGACCTGAAACAATAGGTAAAACGAATTTTTTACGCCGGTTTCGTGGCTTTGCAAATATAAGTGAGAAGTGCTTTTTATGGGTATCCTGTGGAAGGTTGCCACCAAGCAAAAGAAGCAATTGCTACGGGCCCCGCGCACCATAGTTACCAAGAATTTTTTGTTTTCTATATACCATAAAGTTGATAACTTAAAGCAACCAAAGGACCCCTTGAATAAAATTTTTACTACTGGTCCCGCATTCGCTGAATCCGGCACAGAATATAACGTGTCATATGGTAGGAAAATTACAACATTGTTTGTGCAGACCGCAGTAGTACAATAAATCCAAGTTATTATTGATACCACATCGTGAACAATGTGGTTGAGTGTAACTGTCACCACAAAAACACTGTTCCATATCTAAATTTTAGATTCTAAAGTATCTATATGGATTGCAACAAGTCTCGCGGTTTGCACCGGTCGTATATGTAACAGCTTATTGTGGCTTGGTCCGGGTTAAACGAGATATTTCGGGGTAGTCTTTAAGTAGGCATTGTAACTTATTAATTGGTTTTTAGAAAAGCTTTGCTTTCTACTTCAAACTGACTTTGGAATCATTTTGGTACAGAGTCTAGTGATGTAATTTCTGCTGCAAACATTGGATGGATGTGTTGATCTTAAGAGTATCGTAAACCAGAGAGATGAGGTTTGAGTTTTTGTATCTTCATTCGTTCGTTTGTTCTTTTTTTTACATTTTGATATGGGACCCTAAAACCGCAGGTACTATATTAATATTAAAATATAAGCGACATGCACGTTCGTCATTCGATGGGGTAAATTTATCGTGTCATGGACCCGGGATTAGTGGGATTAGCAATTTAATACCTCGGAATGGTACAACCGTTATCCGAGCCGTTGAGGGTTATCGGCACCTCATGAAATTCGGTTGTATACATGTCGAAATGAGTATACAATGTCATTGAATAAGAAGGTACCTACACATTGTCCACTTCTTTAGGACGTCTATTTAATTTAACACACAATGAATCTAATTACGAAGAAGAAGAACTGTTTCAGTGAACATATAATAAATATAACATATCCTCACGCCTTCCCACAAGGGTCTCCGAAGGGGTAGGCAGGGGTGTATAGGTAATACCCACACACCCACTTTCCGCCAGAGGTGTATTAGGTGCCAACGTGACAGATGGCGAGTCCATCGCCGTTACTCAAGCACGGCTATACATACGCCTTTGAATTTTCTTCTCAGACGTATGCAGGTTTCCTTTCGATGTTTTCCTTCACCGTAAAGCTCGTGGTGTGACAAATCACTGTACTTAAGTTCAGAAAAACTCATTGGTACAGACGGGATTTGAACTTGCGACCTTTGCGTCGCAGGCAACTGATCGAACCACTCGGCCACCACGGCTCGGCTTGTGGGATATTAGACTATATAATAACAAAATTATATACAATATATAGGTATACTCAGATAGCAAGATGTACCAGACAAACACTATTAATTTATTTCCTTTATTAGAATTTCATAAGAATCAACAGTTTTTGCCCCGAAAAAGTTAACAAGACAAAAGGAAGAAGTGTCCTCAAATGAGACAATTACAACAAGATAAATTAAGAAAGAAGAAATTTTCAGCCGTGGTGGCCGAGTTGTTCGAGCAGCTGCCTGCGACACAAACATTTACTGGCATTTAATTGAAATCCAACTCTACCAGATGAAAATCACGCCGATTCTATAAATATAGAACTTGTCGCTATGTATAATTTATCTTTGATGGCATTACTAATAAGGAAATATGTATTAAATATGCCTACAGATGCTTATCAAGCCAATCCCGCCTTTGTGTTGTATCTTTTAAAATAATCCCCAATGCCCAAGCTCCATCCATAATTCTTATTGCACACCAATTTGTACGCCATGGTTTCCGGCATTATAAACGCGGGAGATATAATGTTTATTAGCTCTCTAGTAAATTAGTTCGTTGAACTTCATCAGATTAAAAGTATTTTCATCTTTAGTGTACGCAAAAGAAACTGGATAGATACATTTTGGGATTCGACATAACTCTGATTGCCAATGTAAAAAAAATACCATTTCGTTGCGTTGAAATATCGACCATATCAAATTGGGAATCACTTATTTTGCTGTCAGTGTTAGCAATGAAGTCTGCCGCCCTCTCTCAGATGCAACTTCACGTCTTTAATACAATCTTAAATGTATGCAGGATTCCTCACTATGTTTTTCGCCTTAAGGCTCTGGGTTCATAGTGGGTACCTAACTACCTACAGTTAAGGAAAACTTATTATTAAAGAACATTTTTGAATCTGCAATCTGGACTTTGCTGGTTTCGACCACTAGTCAACCTCTACAGCCTAATAGATGGCATCCAAGTACTAGGAGAACAAAGCAAGGTGAAGTTGGGTGATGGATAAAGCCAGGAATAGCTCGCATTAATCACACACCGCATAATATGCCTGACTCACGACACGAGGGGACGCCACGAATGTCGGCTACTTTCTAAATCGGGCAATGGTGGATGGACGTAAGGAGAGAATTAACTAGACTGTGTGTAAAATTATGTTTTAAGTAATTATGAAAAGACTTTCGCTCTAGTTGGCAACTTAATACGGAATTTTAAAACTTACATACATACATACATACATATAATCACGCCTCTTTCCCGTAGGGGTAGGCAGAGACCACTTCTTTCCACTTGCTACGATCCTTACATACTTCTTTCGCTTCATCCACTTTCATTACTCTCTTCATACATGCTCTTGATATTATCTATACTCTGAAACATATTTCATCTGTTGTTAGTTAAAAAATATTCTCGATCTAGGTAGCTTTGGGTTGCTACTTGTACGGATACGACATTATATTTTAAAATACAAGCGTTATAATTTTTTTTATGATTATATTTCCTAAATCAAAACCATTTTTGTACCTACTATGCAACAATAAAAAAAAACAAATGATTCTCGATGTTTTCCTTCACCGGTGTGGCTAATAATCACTATACTAATCAGAAAATCTCATTGGCACAGTAAAGATTGCTTAAACGTGTTGCAGACGACTACTCGAACCACTTTATCACCACGGCTCTGCTTCGTAACAAAATAATAATAATAAATAATAGTAATATACTAAAGAGAGGTAGGGCATAACGGGTTTCCCGTTCGATTTGGAGCTGCCCGACTGGGGCAGGACCTCCACCTTATAGAAGTCCGTAGCCAAATAACACAATTTATTGTGTTGTGTTCCTACGTGGTGAATAAGGTTTCCAGTAATGAGCTCCTTGGGGAGGGGGGAGGATTGTTACATTGTGTTGGAAGCAGAGGGATTAAACCTTATGCTGCCAACATACTATAACTCTCCGAACACAGAGTGGCAACGCGCAAGTGATACTTCGGTATCTTGAGCGTAAATAGGCTACGGTAACCGTTTCCCATCAGGTGGGCCGTATGCTTGTTTGCCACTCTTGTTGTATAAAATAAAAAATGACGTATTCTAGATAGTTATATTTCCAAAGGGGTTGATTTCATGGTTAAATTTAGTTTAGTGCGTCTGCCTTTTGATTTATGATTTCAAAATAAGTCGCCAGTCGCCATTAGCTAAACGCATCGTTAACAACCGCGCCGGATGAACTGAAGCCGTTTTCTGTCACAGTTTTTAATAAGTGAGCTGTTTCCGCCCACAAAAATATTTAATGTTTAAATTACATTCAGCAGAACTACGAATAAAATAAAATTAATAGACATGTTAGCTAGCTCAATAAAATTAGTTTAAGATTAGTCGCGAAAACTAGGTACTTATACAACGACTTTCGTTCAATGAGGCTTCATTGCAAGATATATGTTAAGAGTAACCTAAAAAAGTGTCTGTACCTTATCACTCATTCAGCGACTTATATAATAATAATAATAATATATCCTCACGCCTTCCCATAAGGGCCCCCGAAAGGGTAGGCAGAGGTGTATAGGTAATACCCACACACCCACTTTCCACCAGAGGTATATTAGGTGCCAACGTGACAGATGGCGAGTCCATCGCCGTTACTCAAGCACGTCTATTACATACGCCTTTTGAATTTCTTCTTAGACGTATGCAGGTTTCCTCTCGATGTTTCCTTCACCGTAAAGCGTGTGACTAATCACTGTATACTAATATTAATGCATGAGTTTTTCAAAACGATTCTTTATGTTATTATCAAAACGCATCGTCGGATTCAGGGACAATTTTGAACCATAATAAATTAACACAAGATCCACATTTAATTATTTATTACCTCTACAACTATCCATACTGGTTAACGTAATAGTATTGTAAAATATTGTACCTACATATCGCTTAAATCCTAAAGGTTATCCATTCCATACAATTTTCTACAAGTAGTCTTTATGAATTCGTTCAGTGAGCAAGAGAAGATCAATTTGAACCGCAACAGTGTTGAGACTCAAATTAACATATTTTCTTGTGCAAATAATTATTTCTAGGCGGATAAGACGACAAAGTTACTACGGCCAATATCAATTTACCAAGAGTGTGAATTTGGACCTGGATCACTGGGATCATTAGATCAAAAGTCTGGCGCCACATCCCCTACGAGTCAAAGTTAAAGATATATTAGCCAAAGAAAGAGGATGAAGGCATTGGTTCCTAATAAGGCAAACAGAACAGGCAAGCAATTTCCTTTGTGATACTTTATCTAGCGCCATAATTAGACCCTGTCCTTCGACTCAACTAGAGCCCAACCACAATTTGGATTTCGTCTAAGAAAGTAAATATTAGTCTGTAAGCTTGCGTTTCGTGTTTGAGAGCATAGTTTAAGACGTCTGGCGGACTAAGTAAGTAATATGTTGGTTGATTGAATATAATATGATTACAACACTAGATGTGTCCCGAGGTTTACCCGCATAAAATTTGATTTCCTTGATAGTTAACTTTTCTGGATTCAAAATTATCATATGTATCATGTAAACTCGCAAAATACGTATCTATTTATGTTCCGAATTTCATCTAGTTTCGTTCAGCTGTTCTGATGTGATAATGTTATATATAATACATCCTTACAAACTGTTCCATTTATTCTAGTAGTAGTAACAAGTAGCTACTAGAAGTAGTATAAGTATTCTATTCTGAGGAGACGTGGAGAAAAGAAATTTCAAACTGTGTGAAGTAACTTTAAGAAGAATTTATATACATATACATATGTATATATCTCTGCCAACGTGACAGATAGCGAATCCATCGCTGTTCTCTCTCAAGTTCTCATCTCAAGCACAATAATACAGACATACATCTCTGAATTTGTTCTGAGACGTATGCAGGTTTGCTCTCGATGTTTTCCTTTACCGTGTGGTGTGACTAATCAATTTAACTCAAATTCTAACGACATACGACTAATCACAGTCGTACTAAGTTCAGTAGGGATTCGAAATTGCAATCTTTGTTGCGACTGCTCGAGCCACTAGGCCACCACGGCTAAAAGGCTTATAAATCATCTAATAAAACGGAAATGCAAAAGATTAGTTCATCCATCGGCTCCTCCCAATAACAGATTTACTAGCGACTAACGTGATCGATAATGGAATGTTACTTGAGCAATCAATTTAACACGTACCATTTGCTCACGAAAATAGATCAAAGTTTTCAGTCCTAATCGAAATTGTCTCGATCGTAAAACATCCGGACTTCGTAGTATTTGGGTTGAGGGGCTACTTGCGAACACTTCGAGGTGGGTGGCAGGATAAATAAATTCTCATTTTAAATTTGTTTCACATGGTATGGGCCAAAAAAATAATTTCGAATATTAAAGATGCTTAATTTAAGAGCCGCGGTGGCCAAGTGGTTCCAGTTATCTGCTACACAAAGATTGCAAGTTCGAATCCCGACTGTACCAATGAGTTTTTCTGAACTTAAGTACAGTGATTAGTCACACTATGTGCTTGAGTAACGGCGATGGACTCGCCATTTGTCACGTTGGCACCTAAAGCATGTCTCTGGCGGAAAGTGTGTGTGTGGGTATTACCTATACACCTCTGCCTACCCCGTCGGGGACTCTTGTGGGAAGGCGTGAGGGTATATTACTATTATTATAAACAAACTCTAATACGAAATGTCTTTTGTAGTGAGCGCTGTGTTCTCTCAGTTACCACAGATATAGAGCAATACATACAACTAGTCCCTAAGTAACTTGGTTAAGTAATTTGCAAATACAATTCCAACTTGTGCATTACGCCAAGTTGTAATTAACATCAGCCTGTAATTCCCTGAGGGAATATGTTATGTAGTTTTTGCTTATTCCTATAGCACTTTGCTAGCTATTGCCTGCGACATCGCTCGCGTTAATGTAGATTTTGTCAATCAATTTCGTTCACCTCATCAATTTATTTTACTTAAGGTATTTTAGGAGTAAGATTTAAGCCAGTACAATGCGAAAGTGTATGCAGAAGGAAGCAGAGGAAGACAGCGCTAAATATATCTTCGGCAGAAAGTGGGTGTGTGGGTACTACATAATACACCCCTGCTAACCCCTTCTGGACTCTTATGGGAAGGCGGGAGGATATATCTATGTAAATCACGTGTCACGTTGTTTGTCCGCGATGGACTCATGAATTACTGAACCGATTTGAATTAAATTTGCACACCGTGAGCAGTTTGATCCAACTTAAAATATAGGATAGCTTACATTAAATTGGACCCGATAGGTGGCGCTGCGATCGTGTTTCAGGAAGTTTAACTTTTTCACCCGGGCGAAGCCGGGCGGGACAGCTAGTACTGGTAGGTATATATTAATATGAAATATGGACATTCCATATGTCAAGCATCTAAATGAAAGCTACAATGCTTTTGAATCGTAAGCAAACATCTACGAATAGATGAAAAGTTTATCAGTAAAGGGGGATCTCACACGTTGTCGTCGTGTAGTGCATCATAAATGTCTTATCGGAACGTTATATCGAACGAACTTTGCCTTTGACGTCATTTCTTTCCATCACAGTAACTCTAGCCAACGACGTGGACCTTAGAACCAAACACCACCGCTCACCGCCCTAAGCTGTTTTAAAGGAGTTTTCTTCCGCGGACGCTCAAGTCCCCGTATCGGTTTTTCCAACAGTGCACAATATGCATTACTTCATGAAGGGTGAGAGAAGATTGGTACATGGTCGGCAACGCGTAATGACATCCTTTGTGTTGCAAGCGTCAAAAATGGGCTACTTAGCTGACACTTTAGTGGTATAAATACTAATTGCATTGCAATGCGCAAGTGATACTTCGGTATTAACCGTGTAACCGTATAACCGGTAGTAACCGTTTTCCATCGGGTGGGCCGTGTGCTTGTTTGCCACTCTTGTTGAGAAAAGAAACAAGAAAATTTTGCGCTTTTACCAACTGAATAGTCCAAGTTTGTGTTCGAGACACTCAATCAAATACAGTTCAATCAATCAATTGGTTAATTAATGAAAGTGGCGAACCATGCTGTGTACTCAGGGGAACCTTTGGGCTTGGCGTTTACTTAGGTGTGTGGTTGTAACTGAGTAAGATATATTAAATTAAATGCGTAACTAGCCTTATAACATATGTATAAGGTATCCACGGTATAAAAGAGGTTTCCCAACTGGAATATAGAGGTTCAAAATAGGCCAATAGAACAGGTAAAATATTTTCTCCAGGTAACTACAGTGGGTCTGTATAACAGTATCCTGGCGAACCCGTTCTGATGATATAAAATATTTATTGAAATTATATAAGCGAGGTTTTAATTACTTTCATATCCAGGTGTCCTCACGGAGTGACATAGTCGCTGTGCGACAAATCTCCTTAAATAAAGAGTAAAAAAATATATTTTTATTTACGATATCACATAAAACCTCTAAAATTATCAGTGTTTCTCTACTATATTAAACATATATGTATAAACCTCCCACTTGAATCACTCTATCTATTAAAAACAACCGCATCAAAATCAGAAGCGTAGTTTTAAAGATCTAAGCATACATAGGGACAGCGGACTGCGACTTTGTTTTAAATACTATGTAGTGATTTTAAACTGTTTCAAATATTTAAATAAATAATATTTTTCTAAACTACGCTGAAAATTCAATAACATTGAAAAACTATGCAACACACCTATCAATTTAACTTATTATGTATATACTAGGTACCCAAAGAACTATATGGGTTATAAATATTTTTAAAAGCTTTGTCCAACAAAGCTCCATTAATTAAAAAGCTTATAGTCAAGGTCAAAGTTACTTTACTATTATATACTAACGATTAGAAATGTCAACTTGAATTTATTCCAATTGGACAGACTCTCCGATTAACAGCTTTTAATCCTGAAAGGTGTTCAGTAGAATAAGGTTTCCAGCAAGCTAAGTTAAACTGAAATCGGTTATCTTATTCATAAAAAAATCCTCTCAAATTCGATTCTATTTAGCAAAAATAATTTCTCTACGTTACCCATCATGATTGTCAAATATTCCACACACTTAACACAATTTATAATCCCAGAAATCGGTTTAAAATCTACACAAAAACAAGGCGACACTTTAGCACTAAATTACAAAGTTAGGCCCACACTCATTGGAATTCGATTCAATCATTCATTCACCGAATCATTTAATTTTATAATTGGAATACGCGACGTGCGCGCTCCACGCGGCACGGAGGCGAACTAACTGAGCCGAGGATATCCTGCAGGACGTGCCGCGCTTACTTTACGATCGATATTTACATACTCGGTTTAATATGCAACTGTTGAGTTGTTTAGTGCTATCATTATATTAATGAGGTGACCAAATATAGGTAGCTAAATGCGGACATACGTTTCTCTCCACACATTTAATAAACGTTTAGTCCTTATATCAATTTTGACGTGGATTCATCTATGAATGAACGAATGAATGAGTGTCTATATTTAACGCAAATACGATTCGTATTGAAATAAAAATAATGTTTATTTCGTCACTTCTAAACTGCAAATAAATTTTTCACCTACGTGCTATTTATCTTTGTTTTCTTTGATCTAGATTTAAAGCTGTTAGTATCTATTCTTAGCTATATTTATAAATAACAGTGAGTGAACAAGACACAAAGAAGTCCCGAGTCACTGGGAGTGAACGAGCCGCATACCAATCACTCCCCAGTATGGTGACTTTAATCCGCGCTCGGTGGAATTTCTAATTTTGAATGAATATTTGTCATTCGAACTCAGAGACGGTTTAATATGCATGAATTATTACATGGCATTTATCAACAGTTGGTTATTGAAAGTATTTTACAGGTTATATTGAATGAGTTTATAGCTGGGATGTGTGATTAAAATAATTTATAATTATGAATTAAAAGTTATAGTTATTAACTTTTTTATATCACTTCCATGGCAAAAAATTAAGTGACTGCCGCAGTTGACAAACCCTGGTGTTGCCCGACCGTATAAATAATAATTTATACCTTTCTACACGAACCCAATAATTCTGTTGTATATGGCCCAATAATGTTTTATATGGCACTAAGATGACAAAAATCACGTTAGATGGTAAGCGATTACCACCGCCTATAGATACGCTTGCAACACAGGAGTTTGTATCATCGTGAATTAATTTCACGATCAGATTCTTCTACTCACGTTCGGGTATGTATTTCCGCCATTTGTTGACATTCAAAACAATAGGAATCTCGATAATTTAAGGGAACTTACTTGAAATTACCAACGACCTAAAGATTAAGGCATATATATTACTTCGTCCACAAAATTATGCGTTAGAACATCCCACTTAAGACCTTTTAAGATTACAACATATCCTAAATTTTCGTGAACATTAAGCTATCATCGCAAACGAGGACCATAAATAACAAAGTTGAATCAGTTTATGCACAAACAACCTTTACAGATTATGCAAATTTTCTCATTATGCAGCCAAACATTTACACAGCCAAAATTATATTAACTAATATTAGTGTAGTAGTAGGTATACAAAACAATTAATCCATCTTTATGTTTCAAGAGTGATTTTTGATGTATATTCATTTGTCTGTTTTATTATAAAGGATGATTAATTATTGCTACACGTCTTCCCACAAGAGCAGAGGTGTCTAGGTAGTACCCACACACTTTGCGCCAGAGATCTATTTAAGGTGCCAACGTGACAGATGGCGAGTCCATCGCCGTTACTAAAACACGCCATTGAATTGCTTCTCAAACGTATGCGGGTTCCTCTCGATGATTTCCTTCGCCGTAAAGCTCGTGGTGTCACTAATCACATACTTCAGTTCAGAAAAACTAATTAGCAAAGTCGGGTTTCGAACTTGCGATCTTTGTGTCGCAGGCAACTACTCGAACCTCTCAGCCACCACGGCTTTTATTTATAACTGTAATATCAATTTACTACTTTTAATGCGAAGAACAATTAATTAATGTTTGTCGCAAAGTGATATTTACGGGAAATTATATAGGATCAATTTACAATCTTTTAAACGACTCACTAAAACAAATTGTAACAATCTATCAAGTTGCACGCACCGCTATTAAAACCAAGAATGATTTACGGCGAACAGGTCAGTATTTAGCTAATCCCACCATATATCAAGTGTAAACAGACCTTCCTTCCCGAAGCTACTTGCTATCACGTTTCTAACAAGCGGTTTATTTCGTTTTGAATATTATAAGCCATCTTTTGAATGCTCAATTTCTTCTTAATCGTTGCGATCGTCAGGTTTTAAAAGATTATTGCATTTTTAAATGGATTTCAATCATGTTTAAACATAACCAACCCTATTGTTTTCAATTGAGTCCACAAATATTCATGTTGCTCGAAATATTTAATCTTGAATGCCACGTATGCAACGTTTGAGAAGAAATTCAAAGGCTTATATTGTATAGTTGTGCTTGAATATAGGCGATGGCCTTGCCATCGTGCGTACTCCTTCGGGGAGCCTTGTCTGAAGCTTAGTTTTGTGAATCGAAATGGTATTTAAGAAGAATGATGAAGAACAGTCAAATAATAATAATAATAATTACCTTGGGACAATTCCACACAAATTGACATATCCCCAAATTAAGCAGAGCTTGTGTTATGGTAACTAGACAACGATGTATTTACGATAAATTCTTTAAACCTATGTATATACTTACGTCAAATAAATTTCTTAAATGCGTACCAACCTTAAGATGAATGAAATTCTTGAGAATACCTTTGTTTCAACGTTTTTACAGAATATCATGATATTTGATTATATAATATTTAGGATCCAAGCAATAACTTTGGTCCAGCTATGCAATTTCCAACGCGACATTAAACCGGAGGACATTAGAATCTACCCAAACAAAGGGTCTACATTTTTATAGCGCCGTGTCTCGACTGGTATGTAATAACAACGATCTATTGCTTCTATGTGGACTTGGATGAGTTCCAGATGAAAGCCAAGGCTAGACTAGTCTCGGAAGAGGCTACATGCCAAGCAGTAGGTGGATTTGAGCAAACCCGATAACATCTTTACGTAAGTATGACTAAGTTCAGCCATTGGTGTTGCGTGCTGAGAAAGTTTAACTGAAATAGGAAAATGGTTATTGGAAATACGTGTATCTAAGTCGTTTACTTTTATTGGAAAACTAAACGAAGAAGTGAACAATATAACTAAAGAAAAATGTGGAAGGTGCCACGTAATTTAACGCTTATGGATTCCTAAAACCCTGATTCCTACAACAAAATTTAAGCCATTTTCATGTTCAACCGACAAGTCGCTAAGTCTATACAATTTCAATTGCGCGTTGGAATACTTCCAGATTGAATAATGTATGTAAAGTAGCTGCCAAGTTTTGGAATTATCACTTGAAACCATTTTTCTGTCGTAATTTGAAGGCACTCGATCTTATGATGAAATTTATTTCAGACAATGAAACCGAAAAGATATAGCAGTGGAACCGGCAATGAATGATATCTTCACGCCTTCCCACAAGGGTCCCCGAAGGGGTAGCCAGAGGTATGTAGGTATGTGGGTAGGCGCGCAGGTGGGTGGAGGCTGAGATATATTTTAAGGTGCCATCGTGACTGGCGCCCAGTCTATAGCCGTTACTCAAGCATGAATATACATATGTCTGAATTACTTCTTAAACGTGTCCAGGTTTCCTCTTGATGTTTTCCTTTACCATAAAGCCGAACTTGTAATTTTTGTCTTGCAGGCTCGAGTGGCGGCCACTAAGGCTTCAAAGAAAGCCTTTTTAATTTCCGCTGTAATTTTACGACAATTAAATATAAAGAAACATATAAATAATATAAATTAAACTCAATTCGTAATCAAGGAAAGAAACAACGCAGAAAAACAGCAATATTTTTAATAGAATCAAATATTCTGTTTCCATATTCAGGTTTACAAATGTTTTAATTTGAAAAGGGAGGCGACCCTTTTTCAATTAGTTACGCATGGACAGAGGATTCAACAGAGCTACTATTTACAGCACGAGTGAATGAACAAAACTGGAAATTAAGGTAAAGAGTTGTGTTTAGCTCTGTAATATATTTATCAAAGGGGATGGCAGAGGTGTATAGATAATACCCACACACCCACTTTCCGCCAGAGATAAATTTTAGGTGCCAACGTGACAGATGGCGAGTCCATCCCCGTTACTTAAGCACGACTATTACATACGCCTTTGAATTGCTTCTCAGACATATGCAGGTTACCTCTCGATGTTTTCCTTCACCGTAAAGCTCAAGCTCGTGGTGTGACTAATCACTGTCGAAGAACGTCAAGAGTATTCGAAACCGGCGAGCATGTATAAAGAGACTGATGAATGCAAGCCTAGAGAGAACTGGCGCTCTACTCTTTCTGCCTACCCCGTCAGGGACTCGGCGTGATGATATGTATGTATGTTTGGGATATGTAATAATAAAAAAATACAAATTTTACGAAGCAAATATTCATTTTATAAGCCGTGGTTGCCGAGTGGATCGAGTAGTTGCCTGCAACACAAAGATTGTGATGCGTTCAACAATCTCGTTTCATTTCAATCACAGTCTCATTTCTATAAGAATGAGAATATAAACTGCTTTTGTTACATATATTATTGAATTGTTTCCAAATAAGGAGTGAGTACTTTCCGTCAGAGGTCAAGGTGATTTGTTCTGGAGTAATCCCAAAAGATATATTTTGGCACCGGAACGAATCTTTTCGTGTTTCCCGTACAAAATGTACGTGGCAAACATATCGATTGAAGTCAAGTCCAAATGTAGGGTTTTACACCCCAGTCTTACTGACTCATATAGAGGGATGCTATTATAATAATGCTAAGCAATTTTGGACCCTATTCAGTAGTGCTTAGTGAGGAAAAACCGACGTGTATTTGGGAATCCACTTGCTTTTATTACGCGTTTATTGCGGTCAAATATTTATCCATTAGTTCTATGGAACATATGTGATTTTCTTACTTACGTTTTGACGGAACTAACGTAGCTTAGTTTTTAGTAATAAACTAAAGACATTTTTGGCAGAGTGGTTCGAGCTGTTGCCAGCGACGCAAAGGTCGCAAGTTCGAATCCAGACAGTGACAATGAGTTTTTCTAAACTTACCGGTGCGGTAGCGGTAAGCTTTACGGTGAAGGAAAACATCGAGAGGAAACCTGCATACGTCTGAGAAGAAATTCAAAGGCGTATGTGTAGTCTAGCTCGAGTAACGGCGATGGACTCGCCATCTGTCACGTTGGCACCTAATATACCTCTGGCGGAAAGTGGGTGTGTGGGTATTACCTATACACCTCTGCCTACCCCATCGGGGACCCTTGTGGGAAGGCGTGAGGATATTTATATTATTATTATATTATATTTTTTTTTTACAAAACATGAGCAATAAAAAAATGCAATGGATCAATAATCTTCCGATCTTCTTAATTCATAATAAATTTGTAAAAGCACTAGTATAGATAGCGCCATCCACAAAGACGCGCTCCACTATTCTTCCTCATAGTTGATAGTGTAAGTGTGCAACCCTCCACTAATATTTGAGTATTATCGGTACACACTGATTACCTATGAGTGCACACGCACACTACAATTAATAGACTCGAGTCATACCCCCCGCATCTTGCGATCCCCCAAATAGACACTGGTGGGGCGCGTCTTCGTGGCTGCCACTATCTGTAGTAGGTATGATTATGAAAACTAACTTTCTCGCTCACACCAAAACCAATTTACATTTAAGAAGTCAATACCATTCAATTACTGATGCAATCGATCTCTTCCCTTCCGCTTCTAGCTAGGTGGAGATACTAATTTCGATTATTAACTCGTCTAGGCTAGACGCATCTTGAGTTAGGTACATTCACAGGTTATGAAAGAACGTGGGGCAATTTAATTAAAATCTACACGTGAGCATATATCCAACTTTATTTGAACTGAGAATTTCATCTTCGCTGGATTCAAGTGTTGTTGTATCTTTAAATATCATATCATATCATCACGCCGAGTCCCTATCGGGGTAGGCAGCGAGTATAGAGCGCCAGTTCTCCCTAGACTTACATATCTTTTTCGCTACGTCCACATTCATCAGTCTCTTCTCTTCATACATATTTTAATATTCTTCTGTACGTGTGCTTTTCACCTAGTCGTCCTAAATGGTAGGACCGATTTGGATGAAATTTTGTGCGTATATTTGAGTGAGTAGTGTCGTGTTTCAGTAGCTTTTATTTTTTTTACCCAAGCGAAGCTGGGCGGGACAGCTTTTACTATTTTCATATATATTTTTTATATACCCTCACGTCTTCCCACAAGGGTATCCGAAGGGGTAAGCAGAGTGTATATGTAGTACCCACACGACCACTTTCTGCCAGAGATATATTTTAGGTGCCAACGTGAAATGGCGAGTCTATCGCCGTTCCTCAAGCACGACTATACATACCGCCTTTGAATTGGTTCTCAGACTTATGTAGGTTTCCTCTCGATGTTTTCCTTCACCGTAAAGCTCATGGTGTGACTAAACAATAATTTATATTTTATATTTACATATTATACTTAAATAACATTAATTTGAAGTCTTAGGTACTTACAATAACAACCATTAATAATATTTATAAAGAACAGTTGAAACTAACTACTTACAGATAAAATATTTGTCCCAAATCGGTATCCCGAGGCAACGTGCTAAGAAGACTAAGACTTATGTACTTATTTTTCGGGTAACAAATTTTAACCCACTTAGCTATGTAATGTATGAGATGTGTAAAACCCAATAAACTAAAAATAAAGCTATGTCGCCTAAGCTCAATTAGTAAGTAAGCAGGATGTACGGCATACCGGACAAACCTCAGTGGTTTTTGGTGTGTAATAATAAATAATAATATCCTCACGCCTTCCCACAAGGGTCCCCGAAGGGGTAGGCAGAGGTGTATAGGTAATACCCACACACCCACTTTCCGCCAGAGGTATATTAGGTGCCAACGTGACAGATGGCGAGTCCATCGCCGTTACTCAAGCACGACTATACATACGCCTTTGAATTTCTTCTCAGACGTACGCAGGTTTCCTCTCGATGTTTTCCTTCACCGTAAAGCTCGTGGTGTGACTAATCACTGTACTTAAGTTCAGAAAAACTCATTGGTACAGTCAGGATTCGAACTTGCGACCTCTGCGTCGCAGGCAACTGCTCGAACCACTCGGCCACCACGGCTCTTTTTTTGGCTCGGCTCGGCTCGGTTTTTGGTGTGCTTCAGTGTAATTATTGCTATATGTGTTTCATTAAAAAAAATAAAAAAAAAACATTTAAGTACGGAAAAATTCAGTCTCCAGTAAACTCGGATAAACAAGCTTCGCAAGCCTTGTTCAACATTGGAAACAACGTGTTCCCGACTCACGGGTCACGTTCCCACGAGGCGCCGCCCGTTATGGCAAAGTTATTATAACAAGGAACTTTGTCCTTACGTGTAAGTTAGTAATAGATTTTATAGAATCTATATTTCTTCACTTCGTAGCAAGTTGAGGGTAGGTTGTCGGTTGTGATCTTAGCGTGATTCTCTGCAGAGACAAAGATTTTCAAAATGCTTCTCTCATACCTCATATCAAATATCAAGTAATTTTTCATCATTTCACTTCTAGTAATTTCGATGTATAAAATTTTGACAGAATAAAAAAAAGAAGAATCGAAGACTTATTAAATCAAGAATAGGAATGTCAAAGTATCAACTCTATGTATGTTTGTGGATGAAGCGAAATGGGTTTGTAAGTTTAAAGATAACTAACTGGCCCTCCCTAACTTTTCTCTCCATGATAATATGTATAGATAGAGTGATCCACGAGGACGCGCCCCACCAATTTCTAGTCGAGGGTGTCGCAGGATGCTGGGAGTATGACCCGACTCTATTAACTGTAGTGTGCGTGTGCATTCGTACGTAACTACACATTTATAACCTTTCAACATCCGTGTCTTTGGTATACGTCAAGCAATCAGACCGTGCACACACAATTGTACTCTCAATTGCTGATTGTTCCTTCAGAACGATTAGGTTCGACTCGGCTAAATCGAACAGCTCTCATGTTGCAATTATTGTGTTACTCACCACATGAGTCATTGACCTCTATATTTATAAAGGCTTTGAAAATGCCGATCTATAAGGTGACAAGACTCATTGCACAAAGTTTGACACACAATTCTCTAAAAGTGTATGTTGGTATAAAATGGGTATTCCACTCAGGTATTCCATATTTGAATGTAAGTCGTTACGTTCCAGTATGTATCTTTTTTAGTTCTATAACATAAGTTCCATTATTTACTGGTTAAAATATAACCTCGTAAATTTTTATTTTAGTTATCCTACTATGTTGCTCAGCTGAGCAAATACTGGGCGAAGGAATAATAAATAAGATTTTTTGCAAACACGTATTTTGTTAACTACAATAACAAAATGAATCTGACACCGTACTGAAAATATTCCATAGAAACATTTTATCCAGACAATTCATCTTTTCTAATAAATTCTTCAATCGAGAGAAAATTATAAAGGGAAAATATTGATGATTAATGTGCCGGTAAGTCATTCTTCTAATATACATTAAAATGAATTTGATAGGAGTCTGTTCCGTTTGAATCAACATATTGTGGGCTGGAAGGGTAGAAATATGGCTGCGATCACGCGATGGTATTTAGAAAATATAAATTGAAATATACTGTCGCTCTACTCTCCCTGCCTTCCCCATGATGATAACAATATTATTATTTACGTCCATATTTATGTTAACGTCACGTTGGTTTCTTCAGGAAAATAACATGCTGGGGACATGAAGTTTCCTTCAGCTAACGATGTGATAAATACTTCATCTGCTGATATTTTATTTCATTTAAAAAGTTTCGGAAAAGTCGCAGGCAGAGCATTTTTATAAATACATAATTTAAGTACAACACTAAGGTAGTATTTAAGCTCGAAATCCTAACCGTAAGCAGCAACAATATAATCTGCTTGAACGTAAACTTTATCTTCGTGTTCAAAATTTACAAGAGCCTAATAAACTTGAGGAGTAATTATGTTTAATGGCTTGCCATTTCTCATTCGGCCATTTTCATGAATAAAAGCCACGCTCAAGGTCAACAGTCGGCTGTAAACTTTGAAATATTAACTTAGATATACATTTTAACTTAGGAAATATTAACTTATAAACAGCCATGGTGGCCGAGTGGTTCGAGTAGTTGCCTGCGACACAAAGATCGCAAGTTCGAATCCCGACTGTACCAATGAGTTTTTCTGAACTTAGGTACAGTGATTAGTCCACCACGAGCTTTACGGTGAAGGAAAACATCGAGAGGAAACCAGCATACGCTTGAGAAGAAATTCAAAGGAGTGTTTATTCGTGTCTGAGTTACGGCGATAGAGACGCCATCTTTCACGTTGACACCTAAAATATATCTTTGGCGGAAATTAGGTGTGCGAGTATTACTTATACAGCTCTGCCTACCCCTTAGGGGACCCTTGAGAATGTATATGATTTAATAACAAAGTTGCTTAATTAGTTGAAACCTACAAATACTCCCGATAAATTTGTTTTATAATTGATATAAGCTCGATAGTCGCGATACCCATCCTAGTTATATATATAACGAGTAGGCAGGGGTGTATAGCAAATCAACTTCTTTTCGCCAGAGATATTTTTAGATGCCAATGTGGCAGACGGCAAGTGCATCGCCTTTTCTCAAGGACGACTCTAGTCATTGAATTTCTCCTGAAACGTATACAGATGTTTCGAAATTTTTCTTCACCATAAGGCTCATCGTGTGATTAATCACTGAATATAAGTTCAGAAAAAAAATATTGAAACAGATTCCAGTCGAATTTGAAAATTGCAATCTTTGCGTGGCAGGCTATTCGAGCATTGCAACAGATAGACTATGAAGTCGCCATCTCAGTGCCTTCTACACATGTTTTTTTTTATACCACATGGGTGACAAACAAGCATGCGGTCCGCCTGATCGTAACCGGCTACCGCCGTCTATGGGCGCTTGCAACACCAGGGGTATCACTCGCGCGTTGCCGACCCTGCAGGAATCTTTTCACACCCTTCTCGAAGAACTCCATGCTGTACTCTCCAGGGAAAACCTCAACGGGGAGCTCATTCCACAGCCTGAGCATTCGCGGAAGGAAACTCCTTTGGAACCGCGCAGTGCGAGACCTTTGTGGTTCCAAGGTATGGGGATGAATTACCCGTTGATGTACCGTCGTTGAATCCCAACTCAAACGTATATTTGTATATTTACTGACGATTTTTTCCTTTAACGTCACGCTCGTAGTGTGACAAAATCACACAACTCATTGGTATGGACCACCGGGTTTGAATTCCTTCGTTATTATTCGTACAGTTTTGGTCATACGAAAACCAAAACGCAAACGCAAACCAGTTTATCCGCAACGACAGCTACCAAAACAGAACTAAGCGTATCCTTGGAAGTGAGCCAACGTTGGTCGTTAGTACTTATAAAAATGCTTGTTAAAACTCAACTGAGAGCATGTAAACGAAGTTTTACATGCTCTTCATGCCTAAAACTGGATTGTTTATTTATAAAACTGTGTTGGACAAAGGTTTATGGGTGTTACAGCAGTTAATGAGTGTTACAATGGGTGTTTCATTATATATACGGGATGTTCAAATAAACACGACACTTACATGTCCAGATGTAAGGGTGAATATAAATAGACGCATAAAATTAAATAATTTTCGAGATTGAAGTTATTATAATTTTATCCTTCCCACAAGGGACCCCGAATGGGTACGCAGATGTGTCTAGGTAGTACCCACACACCTACTTTCCTCCAGAGACATATTTTAAGTACGAACGTGATGGATGTCGAGTCCATCACCGTTACTCAAGCACGACTACATACGCCTTAGAATTTCTTCTAAAACGTATGCAACCTGTTTAATCGGAGTTTTCATTCTCTGTAATGCTCGTTGGTGTGACTATTCACAGTACTTAAGTTTAGAAAAACTCATTGGTCAAGTCGGGATTCGAACTTGTAATCTTTGTGTTGCAGGCAACTGCTCGAACCACTCGGCCACCCCGGCTTTTAATATGTGCATATGCTTCTTGTTAGCGATATATTCGCGCGTTAGGTATCTTGCGCCTGGCATGGTGCCAGATCATAACTCTGGTGTTCTAGGTCTTTTTATCTCTGTCCTGGTCTGTTTGCTCCTATATTCAGTGTTAGTGTTGATGCCTCATCAGGTTGAATTCAGCGTCTACTTTAATTTGGTTGAAGTTCCAGTTTTGATCTCCCTAAAAGCTTTTGACTAAGTGGATCAAGTTATGGGTTAAAGGTTGCCTTGTCCTAGTAGTTACTGTAGTCACTAGTATGAAGATCGCAGTGGCAAAACTTTTGTACGTCTGTGCACATGAGCTAGGTCAACTACATAGAACGTGCTTTACGATAATGTAAAATATCGATGTCAAGAGAACTAGAAACCGACGAGCGGAAATGAAGAGACTGGATAATGTGGACGAAGCGAAAGAGGTATGAAAGTTTAGAGAGAACTGGCGCTTATGGGACTCGATGTGATGATATAACATAATCAATCGAAAATTATTCTACTATAGTAATATGATACTAATGCATTACGAATTCAATACTGGTAAATAGGTCTCGTAGAAGGTAGGTATTTAAGTACACTATCTAAACGTGCAAAGAATACTATATACCATAAACATATACACATGGGTTACCTACACACTACAACCAACCTCTTAGGGAACCCTTGTGGCAAAACGTGATGTTCTAGGCCTGCGACACAAAGATCGCAAGTTCGAATCCCGTACCAATGAGTTTTTCTGTACTTAAGTACGGTGATTAATCACACCGCGTGCTTTGCGGCGAAGGAAAACATCGAGACGCAACCTGCATACGTCTAAGAAACAATTCAAAAGCGTATGTATAGTCGTGCTTGAGTAACGGCGATGGATTCGCCATCTGTCACGTTGTCACCGAAAATATATCTCTGGCTACCTATTTATCTCAGCCTACCCCTTCGGGGCCCTTGTGGAAAGGCGTGAGGATATATATATATATATATACATTGTATATAT